>JAXIVJ010010371.1:0-42500 GCA_036785665.1 Chirona hameri
AATCACAGTCAGCGCATAACTCAAAACACAAAGTATTCACACACCTCAACCAAATCCCTCACTTCTACTTAACCCGCCGCCGAAAAAAACATGGCGCCGATCCCGACCCCGTCCACTTTGTCCCGCCTGCATTCGAACAGCTCGGCTGCCACCGAAGGTCGGGACAGGCCGCGCCGCGCGCTCCCCGTCTCTAAGTACATTCTCAAAAGGTCCCATGTATTATGCATGTACATCAGCATAATGCATGGCTGCATGCGGGGCACCGCCTGGCCGAGGGACGCTGCGTGCTGCACGAGACGGACTCGCGGAAAATATGCAGCCGGCTGCACGCGCGCGCGCGCGCGGGGCGGCATTTTTTACATTTTCTGGGGTTGTTCGCAGCGGGCACAGAGTGGGCCCCGCTCTGCGCGGACACTATTAAACAGGGCGTGGCGGACACGTCGGCAGGAGCAGTGGTTTGGAGGCTCTTTGCCATCGCGGAACATCAGCAGGCTGGCGATGGATCAGCAGGCTGGTGCTGGATCAGCAGGCTGGCGTTGGATCAGCAGGCTGGCGCTGGATCAGCAGGCTGGCGCTGGATCAGCAGGCTGGGTTGGATCAGCAGGCTGGGTTGGAGCGCGGACGAATTTATGGGCCAAGAGCGTGCTGACGTCTTGGTGAGCGTGGTGACGTCCTGGTGACAGTGGTGACGTCTTGGTGACAGTGGTGACGTCTGGGTGACAGTTCTGACGCCCTGGTGACAGTGCTGATGTCTTGGTGACAGTGATGACGTCCTGGTGACAGTGCTGACGCCCTGGTGACAGTGGTGACGCCCTGGTGAGCGTGGTGACGTCCTGGTGACAGTGCTGACGTCCTGGTGACAGTGCTGACGTCATGGTGACAGTGGTGACGCCCTGGTGACAGTGGTGACGCCCTGGTGACAGTGGTGACGCCCTGGTGACAGTGGTGACGTCTTGGTGACAGTGGTGACGTCCTGGTGACAGTGCTGACGCCCTGGTGACAGTGGTGACGCCCTGGTGACAGTGCTGACGTCTTGGTGACAGTGCTGACGTCTTGGTGACAGTGGTGACGTCTGGGTGACAGTGGTGACGTCTGGGTGACAGTGGTGACGCCCTGGTGACAGTGTTCGGCGAGTGACAGTGCAGAAACAAAGCGAACGCCACGGAACTGATGTGTGCGTTTTCAAAACGGGTCGAGTCGAAACACTAAATGTAAAGGCACGAGGAGCGTATGTGTCAGCACCGCATATTTCACTGTGTGGGAGTTGCAGGTGGACGGTTCCGCAGAGCTTTTACCGTGGATGTTTATTATATATGTGTTGTTACGATATTATATACGTGTTGTTACGATCTAATTACGATATACCAGCAATTACCCCCAATAGTTACCATCGTTGAAGTTTCTGCGTGCATAATTTTCTTAACATGTTGATTTGCTTTTAATGAAACATCACTAATCTTTATCGTGCACTATATTTGATGAAATCCATCGCAATATTAGACAACTGCACACAATGTGTTGTTTTTTAACCTATAAACAATCGCTCAACTTTGTGAACTGGATTTAGTACCTATTTACTTCATAGCATTGTATGACGCTGGACGTTACAACAATCACAATTACGTTACAACGGCTCCAAAACAACAATCATCGAGCGAGAACACTGATATTCTAATTATAAAATTATAATTCTGATATTCTAAAACCGATGAAAATAAATATTCATGCCCAACAGTTTATAAATCATCATGACAATGAACATGGATAGTTTTGGCTTCCGTCCTAATTTCATTTTGCGATTTCACAAACTACAGGGCGAGATATTTTAATACAAGCCTATACTTTGTGAGCATTTCTATGCCCTTGACATGCATTCAAACATTCTGAATACATGTCTATATGATAACCATTTTGAATTTAGTGCCCTAAGTGTTTCAGAACGAAACGGAATTAGTTATGACTTTTAGGAGACACATTTCACGTTAGATTTAGCTGTGTTAAGTGTCCCAAACTTCCTTGGATTTGAACTGAATCGGTTAGGGCAGCAGCTCTGAAAGCTTTTGAAACTTCTGGATGGTTCAAAGCTTGTAAATGCCTCCACAAATAGACTCTGAATGGACACCAGAACAAACAAGCAGTGACTTCGACAATACTTAAGTTCCTATTTGTAGTTATGTTTCGAAATAGAATGCGCTGCCCTGAATCACGTGTTTGACGCTGAAAAACTGCTGAATACATATATTAATGAATATCCCAGATGGCCACAGCAGACCGCCAGATTGTTGAGTGAAAGCGTAACAAAATGCCTGAGACACAACACAAATACAACCTGCTGTGGAACGCTGATAACGAAGTCAACAGACAACAAAAATATTACCCTTCGCAACGTTAATTTTCAATAAATTCCAAATTGCTTCAGATTCAATGATATATTGGAGCAATTCAAAGGAAATGCTTGTAACATATATTACTATGCATTTATGCACTACAGTCGCTTCTACCGCGTCGTACTAAACTAGATTAGGTCCTTCAGGAATTTGGTACTTTACGGATGGTACCAATGCAATAAAATAATCATCGTGAAAACGACTACTTAGTCTTCGCCGTCTTTCCTTCAGCTTTCTAAATATCTGAATCATCGTAAAACATTGCCTTCGCTGCGCTGTCATATTTACCGACTTCGGTACATTCTCAGCACATTCCGGCGAACTTCAAATGAGGCTGTTCTCAAAGCGTCTCGGAAGTGTCCGTGCAAAATGCAAAATCCTTACGAAAATCCATGCAATGTGTGCGGCCCGAGCTGTTTCTGTATGTTTGCAAATGTCTCCTGTCTCCTGTCTCCTGTCTCCTGTCTCCTGTCTCCTGTCTCCTGTCTCCTGTCTCCTGTCTCCTGTCTCCTGTCTCCTGTCTCCTGTCTCCTATCTCCTGTCTCCTGTCTCCTGTCTCCTGTCTCCTGTCTCCTGTCTCCTGTCTCCTGTCTCCTGTCTCCTGTCTACTGTCTCCTGTCGTCTGTCTCCTGTCTCCTGTCTCATGTCTCCTGTCTCCTGTCTCCTGTCTCATGTCTGCTGTCTCCTGTCTCCTGTCTCCTGTCTCCTGTCTCCTGTCTCCTGTCTCCTGTCTCCTGTCTCCTGTCTCCTGTCTCCTGTCTCCTGTCTCCTGTCTCCTGTCTGCTGTCTGCTGTCTCCTGTCTCCTGTCTCCTGTCTCCTGTCTCCTGTCTCCTGTCTCCTGTCTCCTGTCTCCTGTCTCCTGTCTCCTGTCTCCTGTCTCCTGTCTCCTGTCTCCTGTCTCCTGTCTCCTGTCTCCTGTCTCCTGTCTCCTGTCTCCTGTCTCCTGTCTCCTGTCTCCTGTCTCCTGTCTCCTGTCTCCTTAGGTGTGGTTCTCCCTGCTGAAATTCATCACGGGAAAGGTGTTCATGTTCTCATCATACAAATCACGGCGTCATTCAAATGGAAGCCTCGCTGCTTGAATCGCAGCATTATAGCCAATGGACAATATCAATGTCTATATGGACATACTCCATATCGGTATAAATGTCAACATGCCGATCGCAGCCTCAGTCAACATGCCGATCGCAGCCTCAGTCAACATACCGATCGCAGCCTCAGTCAACATGCCGATCACAGTCTCAGTCAACATGCCGATCGCAGCCTCAGTCAACATGCCGATCGCAGCCACAGTCAACATGCCGATCGCAGCCTCAGTCAACATGCCGATCGCAGCCTCAGTCAACATGCCGATCGCAGCCACAGTCAACATGCCGATCGCAGCCTCAGTCAACATGCCGATCGCAGCCTCAGCCAACATGCCGATCGCAGCCTCAGTCAACATGCCGATCGCAGCCTCAGTCAACATGCCGATCGCAGCCTCAGTCAACATGCCGATCGCAGCCTCAGTCAACATACCGATCGCAGCCTCAGTCAACATGCCGATCACAGTCTCAGTCAACATGCCGATCGCAGCCTCAGTCAACATGCCGATCGCAGCCACAGTCAACATGCCGATCGCAGCCTCAGTCAACATGCCGATCGCAGCCTCAGTCAACATGCCGATCGCAGCCCCAGTCCGAGTGTAGCCGACAAACAGGCTACTCGCCGTCAGCTGCTTGCTGTCATCTGGCAGGTCTGTCAGCGCCAAGGTGCTGCCAAATGCATCCAACAGCGCTACCAACTGCCGAGCAAATGCTACCCGCCGGCGATGTCAGAGCCAGTATGGCGATGCGTACATCACTCGCGTTGTCCGTTGACTTTCTGATTGGCATCCATTTTGCAGTACATCGTACTGCATTCCTGAATGACGAATAAATTCCGCGGATGCTTCAAAGATAGGAAAGGTTGCATAGACGCATAAACACGATTAACGTATGGTCGCCTCTGCGTCGCTTCAGCACAAACTTTTGTCGACGACACCGAAATCCATTTCGACACATTGCTCCTATCAAAGCTGTTCAGTTACGATTAACCAACTCGATTTCATTGGCCATGTTATAATACGAAGAACACATTAGTACACCTATTCCCCAGGTGCGAGGCTTATTGAACGCATTCCCCGTGTCCGCCATGGCAGCCATCGCTGCATGCGCTTCCATCGCCGCCATCGCTGCCATCGCCATCGCCATCGCTGTCATCGCCATCGCTGCAGCCGTCGCGCGCCTCCGCCGCCGCCAGCAGAGGAATCACATCTCCATCGCTGAACCCGGACACAGGCCCCCTCCCCTCAGCCCCCCTCCTCCCCCTCAGCCCCCCCCGCAGACCGTCGCAGCTGTGTCAGGCCGGTGACGTCACGGGCTATCGCGGCCGACATCACCACGCTCGTCCTTCGCCAAGGACTTTGCGGTACCGGACGACGGGGCGGCCGGGGGGGGGGGGATGCCGGTGAAGGCAACACCTGGGTGGTGATCCTGAGAAAGGTGTGATGTGTGCAATGGCTCAGGCATAGTAGGCATCGTTTTGGTGAAGCGAAATGTATTTAAATGCATCTCGAACTGCCTATGTATCCATTTTTAGTCCGAGCCTTATACCTGAAGTCAGATGTCCAGGAGCCTCATATCTGAAGTCAGATGTCCATGAGCCTCATACCTGAAGTCAGATGTCCAGGAGCCTCATACCTGAAGTCAGATGTCCAGGAGCCTCATACCTGAAGTCAGATGTCCAGGAGCCTCATACCTGAAGTCAGATGTCCAGGAGCCTCATACCTGCAGTCAGATGTCCAGGAGCCTCATACCTGAAGTCAGATGTCCAGAAGCCTCATACCTGAAGTCAGATGTCCAGGAGCCTCATACCTCAAGTCAGATGTCCAGTCCAGGAGCCTCATACCTGAAGTCAGATGTCCAGGAGCCTCATACCTGAAGTCAGATGTCCAGTCCAGGAGCCTCATACCTGAAGTCAGATGTCCAGGAGCCTCATACCTGAAGTCAGATGTCCAGTCCAGGAGCCTCATACCTGAAGTCAGATGTCCAGGAGCCTCATACCTGAAGTCAGATGTCCAGGAGCCTCATACCTGAAGTCAGATGTCCAGGAGCCTCATACCTGAAGTCAGATGTCCAGGAACCTCATACCTGAAGTCAGATGTCCAGGAGCCTCATACCTGAAGTCAGATGTCCAGGAGCCTCATACCTGAAGTCAGATGTCCAGGAGCCTCATACCTGAAGTCAGATGTCCAGGAGCCTCATACCTGAAGTCAGATGTCCAGGAGCCTCATACCTGAAGTCAGATATCCAGGAGCCTAATACCTGAAGTCAGATGTCCAGGAGCCTCATACCTGAAGTCAGATGTCCAGGAGCCTAATACCTGAAGTCAGATGTCCAGGAGCCTCATACCTGAAGTCAGATGTCCAGTCCAGGAGCCTCATACCTGAAGTCAGATATCCAGGAGCCTCATACATGAAGTCAGATGTCCTGGAGCTTCATACCTGAAGTCAGATGTCCAGGAACCTCATACCTGAAGTCAGATGTCCAGGAGCCTCATACCTGAAGTCAGATGTCCAGGAGCCTCATACCTGAAGTCAGATGTTCAGGAGCCTCATACCTGAAGTCAGATGTCCAGGAGCCTCATACCTGAAGTCAGATGTCCAGGAGCCTCATACCTGAAGTCCGATGTCCAGTCCAGAAGCCTCATACCTGAAGTCAGATGTTCAGGAGCCTCATACCTCAAGTCAGATGTCCAGTCCAGGAGCCTCATACCTGAAGCCAGATGTCCAGGAGCCTCATACCTGAAGTCAGATGTCCAGTCCAGGAGCCTCATACCTGAAGTCAGATGTCCAGGAGCCTCATACCTGAAGTCAGATGTCCAGTCCAGGAGCCTCATACCTGAAGTCAGATGTCCAGGAGCCTCATACCTGAAGTCAGATGTCCAGGAGCTTAATACCTGAAGTCAGATGTCCAGGAGCCTCATACCTGAAGTCAGGTGTCCAGTCCAAGAGCCTCATACCTGAAGTCAGATGTACAGGAGCCTCATACCTGAAGTCAGATGTCCAGGAGCCTCATACCTGAAGTCAGATGTCCAGGAGCCTCATACCTGAAGTCAGATGTCCAGTCCAGGAGCCTCATACCTGAAGTCAGATATCCAGGAGCCTCATACCTGAAGTCAGATGTCCAGGAGCTTCATACCTGAAGTCAGATGTCCAGGAGCTTCATACCTGAAGTCAGATGTCCAGGAGCCTCATACCTGAAGTCAGATGTCCAGGAGCCTCATACCTGAAGTCAGATGTCCAGGAGCCTCATACCTCAAGTCAGATGTCCAGGAGCCTCATACCTGAAGTCAGATGTCCAGGAGCCTCATACCTGAAGTCAGATGTCCAGTCCAGGAGCCTCATACCTGAAGTCAGATGTCCAGGAGCCTCATACATGAAGTCAGATGTCCAGGAGCCTCATACCTGAAGTCAGATGTCCAGTCCAGGAGCCTCATACCTGAAGTCAGATGTCCAGGAGCCTCATACATGAAGTCAGATGTCCAGGAGCTTCATACCTGAAGTCAGATGTCCAGGAGCCTCATACATAAAGTCAGATGTCCAGGAGCCTCATACCTGAAGTCAGATGTCCAGTCCAGGAGCCTCATACCTGAAGTCAGATGTCGAGGAGCCTTATACAAGACGTCAGATGTCCATGGGCGGTTTGGTCCAAGTCAGCCACCACGCAATTAAAATTGGGGGGGGGGGGGGGGTCCAGGGAAGCCAAGTGGTCGCCGCCAACGAGAAGTTGTTTATGGGTGGTGGGGTGTCAGCGAAAAAAAAATGTTGAAGGTGAGGGGGCGTTAATAATATAGTGTACAGCTGAACATTGATTTCTACCAATCGTCTTGGTCAGCAAAGATTGGGGATAATGCCCCGCTGGCTCACAAATGGGGGACACGTGTCCCCCCGTGCCCCGTGGTGGAGCCCCTGGTCGCAATGTGACCTCTGTTATCGTGGCGACCTTCATATCCATTATCATCATCTAGTCAGACCCTTACTTTAATTCTGACTCTAAACATGACTTTAACTCTAATTACGACTCTAACTACACTACTATAACTCACTCTGACACAAACTTTCACTCTTTAAAATGCAATGCCATGACTGAGCATGATGATAACTATACAAGAAGTATGGAAAATAGCCTAGTGGTTATTGATACAGAGAAGTGGATCAAAGATAAGATAAAGCAAAATATTAAATAATACTTCGTGCCGGCTCTTGATCAGACCAACAACAAAATACTAATATGCTAACTCCTTCAATCCACTTTTCATTATCAATGAGCACTAGGCTGTTTTTAATAAAGTATTGTATAACTCTCACTCTAACTTTGACTTAAATTTCAATTTAACTCTGATTCTAGTTTATATTGTAACCGTGACACTAATCACTCACTCTCATTTTAACTCCTACTCTAACTCCTACTCTAACTCCTACTCTAACTCCTACTCTAACTCCTACTCTAACTCCTACTCTAACTCCTACTCTAACTCCTACTCTAACTCCTACTCTAACTCCTACTCTAACTCCTACTCTAACTCCTACTCTAACTCCTACTCTAACTCCTACTCTAACTCCTACTCTAACTCCTACTCTAACTCCTACTCTAACTCCTACTCTAACTCCTACTCTAACTCCTACTCTAACTCCTACTCTAACTCCTACTCTAACTCCTACTCTAACTCCTACTCTAACTCCTACTCTAACTCCTACTCTAACTCCTACTCTTACTCCTACTCTAACTCCTACTCTAACTCCTACTCTAACTCCTACTCTAACTCCTACTCTAACTCCTACTCTAACTCCTACTCTAACTCCTACTCTAACTCCTACTCTAACTCCTACTCTAACTCCTACTCTAACTCCTACTCTAACTCCTACTCTAACTCCTACTCTAACTCCTACTCTAACTCCTACTCTAACTCCTACTCTAACTCCTACTCTAACTCCTACTCTAACTCCTACTCTAACTCCCATCCCAACTCTTACTCTAACTCAGAATCGGACTATTACTCTGGCTAGCATACAGCATACCGTCGAGCCCGCTCTCCCATGCAAAGCGGGCGCTCATCAAGGCTAAATTCAAATGAGGCTCGTATTTAGTGGCCGCATGCTGACAGCTGGGTGGTCGACCCCCAGTACCAGGTAAAATCAAGATGGCCGCCGTGCCAGGTGTTAACAAGATGGCCGCCACTATGCGAGATGAGAACAAGATGGCCGATATGACAAGCATAGGTGGAGCCCAGAACTGCAAACTGGTTGATTTGAAGTGCAAATCGCAAGGTGGCTGACAAAATCCGGAAGGCAAACTTGTCACCTTTCGCTTTATTGTGCATTCACACGCTCACTGACGGTGTGCAGGTGCCCCCCCTTCCCTGCCCCCCCCCCCTGTGACCTGTGACCTCTTTGTGATCTACTCTGGTTGTCTCGAAATCAAGTGCATCATTTTTTCTCATTTTTGTGTGGAATCAAAATAAAGTAATAAGGTTGTTACTATTGTGTCTGACTCATCAAGACGCGTCCAATGATGCTAAATTTGACCTTCACCTTACGCTTACCTTGACCAAACCTCATGTCAGGTCAGTTTTCGAACCAGGTCCAACCAGTTTTTCCAACCATATGACCAAACCAGGTCACGTTACATGTCATTCGACACGTGTCAACGAGAAAAACGTAACAGATGCATCATATTATCCAAGATGCATCATATTATCATGCTTCTGTCAAAAGATATTTCCAGAATATTATGTAACGGTTTTTAGAGCGTTTCAAGTTCAGAACCCCTATTCAGCTAATCACCTGATCCCGATGGCGAATCTGGGGACAAATCTGGTGACATCCTACAAACATAAATATCAATTTTATTTCAAAGAGCTATCACTTCGTTTTGATAGCTCTAATAGGTCTATAAATACATACGGATTTGTTTTAAAAAAACGTTCATAGATAATCCAAATTTCACCCCTAATGACCTCTAGTGACCTCGTTATTGACCGAACGCCAAAAATCCTGCGTTAAAAGACAGACGGACAGACGGACAGACGGACAGACGGACAGACGGACAGACGGACAGACGGACAGACGGACAGACGGACAGACGGACAGACGGACAGACGGACAGACGGACAGACGGACAGACGGACAGACGGACAGACGGACAGACGGACAGACGGACAGACGGACAGACGGACAGACGGACAGACGGACAGACGGACAGACGGACAGACGGACAGACGGACAGACGGACAGACGGACAGACGGACAGACGGACAGACGGACAGACGGACAGACGGACAGACGGACAGACGGACAGACGGACAGACGGACAGACGGACAGACGGACAGACGGACAGACGGACAGACGGACAGACGGACAGACGGACAGACGGACAGACGGACAGACGGACAGACGGACAGACGGACAGACGGACAGACGGACAGACGGACAGACGGACAGACGGACAGACGGACAGACGGACAGACGGACAGACGGACAGACGGACAGACGGACAGACGGACAGACGGACAGACGGACAGACGGACAGACGGACAGACGGACAGACGGACAGACGGACAGACGGACAGACGGACAGACGGACAGACGGACAGACGGACAGACGGACAGACGGACAGACGGACAGACGGACAGACGGACAGACGGACAGACGGACAGACGGACAGACGGACAGACGGACAGACGGACAGACGGACAGACGGACAGACGGACAGACGGACAGACGGACAGACGGACAGACGGACAGACGGACAGACGGACAGACGGACAGACGGACAGACGGACAGACGGACAGACGGACAGACGGACAGACGGACAGACGGACAGACGGACAGACGGACGGACAGACGGACAGACGGACAGACGGACAGACGGACAGACGGACAGACGGACAGACGGACAGACGGACAGACGGACAGACGGACAGACGGACAGACGGACAGACGGACAGACGGACAGACGGACGGACGGACGGACGGACGGACGGACGGACGGACGGACGGACGGACGGACGGACGGACGGACGGACGGACGGACGGACGGACGGACGGACGGACGGACGGACGGACGGACGGACGGACGGACGGACGGACGGACGGACGGACGGACGGACGGACGGACGGACGGACGGACGGACGGACGGACGGACGGACGGACGGACGGACGGACGGACGGACGGACGGACGGACGGACGGACGGACGGACGGACGGACGGACGGACGGACGGACGGACGGACGGACGGACGGACGGACGGACGGACGGACGGACGGACGGACGGACGGACGGACGGACAGACGGACAGACAGACAGACGGACAGACGGACAGACGGACAGACGGACAGACGGACAGACGGACAGACGGACAGACGGACAGACAGACAGACAGACAGACAGACAGACAGACAGACAGACAGACAGACAGACAGACAGACAGACAGACAGACAGACAGACAGACAGACAGACAGACAGACAGACAGACAGACAGACAGACAGACAGACAGACAGACAGACAGACAGACAGACAGACAGACAGACAGACAGACAGACAGACAGACAGACAGACAGACAGACAGACAGACAGACAGACAGACAGACAGACAGACAGACAGACAGACAGACAGACAGACAGACAGACAGACAGACAGACAGACAGACAGACAGACAGACAGACATGCCGCTGTATAGTTGGGGTGACCTCAGCAGGTTTTGAGCGACGGGGGACTGTAATATCGACACCAGACGGAGCTGTTCTCCAGACAGACGCGCAGATGGCGGGGAAGGGGTGGGGCAGGGGTGAGGGGGGGGGGGGGGTGGTACGGTGCTGACAGGACGGCAGACCATTCTCAGCCACACCACACAGTCACTGGTTATATTGGCTCTAAACTATATGTTCATTTTGAATTGACCTTTGAACTAGACCAGCAGAGAAGGAGGGTAATCCCGTTTCTATTATTTGATTCTAGAATTGAATTGGCTTTCGCAAAACAGGCGTTTCCATGACTGCTGAACTTGGAATTTGGAAGGAAATCCGGAACAACTAGGGGATATATTTGTTTTCCGCGCCTAAAAAGCTGTTTGTGACACCCAATGGCTGACCGTCACCAAAATGTATGGATTGGCACCAAAATGCTGACAGCAGGCCCAATGTTGCCAGATTTCTAGTTAAACCTAGAGTTGTGTTGCTGTTTTCAGTACCTACATATTTCCTGCGAAATTGGCGTCGAAAATAGCAGGGGCGTCGCCACGAATTTTTGAGTGGGGGGTGGGGGGGGGGGGGGGGGGG
Organism: Chirona hameri; assembly: GCA_036785665.1. Lineage (NCBI taxonomy): Eukaryota > Metazoa > Arthropoda > Thecostraca > Balanomorpha > Balanidae > Chirona > Chirona hameri. Next base: position 11,751 of record JAXIVJ010010371.1, read on the forward strand.
ACGAAGTGCCGAATGAACCATGAGTACGGTTCGCGACAAAGGGAAGGAAAATTAGTTTTTACCTTTGTATTTTTACTTAGGAACACAATTTTTATTTGTATCTACCACCTTATCCTTTCCTATTTAGAACTATAACAGGTGATAGATGAAAAACAATAAATTCTTCGGAAATATTCATGGTATAGAGTGTTCGATCGACTCTATATTCGATAGGCACTGCCAGGTGATTCGCTCATCACTGTTTGGGATACATATTACATATCCTAGTTATTCATGTTACATAGCAAGCTATTTCATACTAATTATAAGAAGTGGCAGCCACCTGTCCGTCTGTCCGTTCAAATGTCATCCGATTGCTTAATAACTCCGCGCACCTTGCAGTCAAAACGGCTAAATTCGGCATGTTAGTGGGGATGTAGGGTTGCACTATCGTAGGCAATTTTTGCGTCGATCCATGGTCACAATAGGCTGTAATTCTAACTATTCTTAACCCGCGAGTTACTGGGGTATATTCCATAACGTGACTTCCTAGGGGGGGGGGGGCTATCCCCCCCCCCCCCTTGGATTTCCAGAGCTACTGGACTGATGGTAAAAATTCAAACGGCATTCGATAGCCCTGGGAAATTTATCGAGGGAAACATAATATTGTTGACCTCGGGGTCACTGATGACGTCACAGGTCAGGTCAAGTATAAAATGTTTGACCGTGTCAAAAGGTCTCGATGGATGGAATTGCCGCGCAAAATTTCGATATTAAACGCATAAGCAGTCGATAAATCGGTATGATTCGTGTGTCTGACACTTCTAAGTACCATTCTAAGCTGTTTATGACCTTGGATCAGGGCAAGGTCATCCGAGGTCACGAGGTCAAACTGCAGATTACGGTCATTAGGCGTTGTAACATGTTAATGGGTTTGTTTTACGGCTAGAACGTGAAAAATGACCTTATAACATTGTTTGTTCCATATAAATAGATGAGAAAAGCAAAAACGGAAATGCATTTTGTATGCATAGTAATGCTGTGAGAGGTGGTCGGTTTTGTCATTTAACTAAAGGTCAAAAGTCAGTCATTTTTGAAGATATCGACTTCAAATTTAGTACACATATTAACCGAGCACGTCTCGATCACATATATTCCGGTTTTTGGGTAATTCTGATATTTTTTTGTTGAAAATTTTGTTTAAAAAAAATGTATTTTGATTTCTCAAAATTTTGAACTATTCTATTGTCTAAAAAAGTATATTTTAAGTAAATTGATTTAAGACAATTGCATTTATCTCAAACATTGTACCTTCCACAGTGTTTTCCACAAACCATTATTTTGCAACAAAAACCGAAGAACATGACGTCACTCTGACGTCATTCCCGGTTGACCTATCATAACCTCATATTTTTCCTTTTGCCAACATGTGTAGAAATTATGTAAGAGAAGGTACGGCAAGTTTGGTGACGATACCGGTGTTCGTTTAGGAGTTACTGCAAAATAACGGTTGTGAGGGGAATACCCCCAGTAAGTCGCGGGTTAAAGGGACTATCCCACCTTAACATTATATTTGAGTTGAGATAGCCATTTTTATGCCTAGGCATTGAAATTAAGTATGGTAGCAGTTAAAATAACCACAATGATCTAATCAAAAAGATATTCGAGTTTTATTTTGACATCTGTAAAAAATAAGGCCAATGTGTATCTGAATAGAGCCTCTAAACCGACAGCGTCGTCTCTTTACCCAACTGGTAATGATAGTCGACTTGTTTTAAGGTCAGCCTTGGAATATTTTCGTCTTTTATTTCTCGATCCAGGGTGGTTCGCAATGTAAGCCAATCTCTAGACACCGGGTGGTTCGCTTTTTCTGCGCAATAGATGTCGACAAAAAATTGTGTCATATATTTGGCAGCACAAAGGATTTCCCTGTTATTAAAAAAATATATATATCACCTCACCAACCCAACTTTCCGCTTAAAACTAAAAGTGGAATATCTACCAAGATAAAAAAAAATCGGGAAAAAAGTTGACGAACATGTTCAGCTGATCTCGCCTGACATATACAATTAAGTGTGATTCGACAACTTTCACAAAGGTGGGACAATCCCTTTAATATGTCGTGAATATCAGAACTTATATGCGCCACCCGGCTGCCACTGGACTGTCTTTTTCTTTTTGGTAGACGCTGGCTCGGTGGTCAGGGGGGGGGGGGTCAGGGTCAGGGATTTGATAGATATTTAGGAGGTCGGTGATTCGATACAAGGCACAGCCACTGGCGTGTTTTGTTCTATCTTCTTCATAAGCTCAGCGCATCTCACTGTTCTGCATGCTGGCCGACCCGGGCTGCCCGTAACTGTACCAGGAGGACGGATCGACCCGGAACCGGTGACTGCCGCCGGCTCGTTGTGCGGGGTAGTCGTTTGTGGACGGCTGGCCGAAACGGATGCGGATGAAGTAGCTCATGTACTTGGAGTAATGGATTAAGTAGTTATCCGAAAACTATCTCGGTTTGCAAACTTTGAACGCATTTGGGGCAGAACTTGAATGAAATGGCTTGTATATTGTATTATATAAATTTAGTTCGGAGTTTTGTAATGGATATATTTCCTAGGTCAGGACCCGGCATAAACAATTTGATTACCGAGCGGAGCGAGGTCTTCCGTCAACTAGGGGGGGGGGGGGGAATTTACGTATGAATGGCCCGACCGTAGCCATGGTTTTCAGAAGCATATTTCTTTGCAGTTATTCAGTCGAAGTGACTGAAAACTTGCACACAAAAACGTTCATGTCGTAAAACTATCCGTCGGTGTTTCCTTTCAACAAGCACAAAGTGTGCTTAAACAACAAATAGGGCACATTAACGCCATAATATGCCCGTTTTTCTGTTACCGAAATTCCATTTAACTTCCTGTCAACTTCCCTCAAGAAAAGTACAAATGTCCTCCTGATTCATTTCATTCTTCCTCTGCACTGCTACTTTTTCCAAATGCTTTTATGATATTGAAACCAGCAATATTTCCGAGCGAAGTATGGATTTATGTCTCCAAAACTGGGGGGGGGTCAATCCCGCCCAGTATGACGACTGGGGGAACGGTGTCCCCCCGCCCTTCCCCTACGGCGACGCCCTTGGAAAATAGCCAATTGGTATTTGATGTTATTCCTCAAAATGGTGCCATTGAACTAGAAATCTCTGAATTATGAATAGGGGCTGGAACAGTATTTTAGTGCTACTAAGCGATTTGGTGGCAGAAATAACTACTTTTGGGATCAGTTAAATGGTGTCATTTAAACGGGACTATTGATAGACAGTGACGTCATATTCAGTCAGACAGTGACGTCATATTGAGTCAGGTAGTGACGTCATATTGAGCCAGGCCCTTCTTCGCGTTTCATCTTTGAATACAGACTCTAGGCCGCACCCTACGGCCTACCCCGGGATCGAGACCTGTATCCCCCAGGATCGATCCTGTATCCCCAGGATCGATCCTGTATCGATCCCCAGGATCGAGACCTGTACGGGTTGGGGCGAAGCTGGCTTGGGCTCCCTATTCAGAGGAGGTCAGTGGCGGTCACGATGACCTTTGATCTGGTATGTTAGGTATGAGGGGGCCCTCTGGGGGGGGGGGGGGGGGGAGGGGGGGGGGGTGCTCTGGCCGGCTGACTTAGTCAGCCATCAGTTTAGTGAATGACGGATTATGTGTGAACCTCGCTTTGTGTACCTACCCGACGATGATAAGACATGTACAGATTTTGCATTTGTTTAATTTCTACAGTTCTAGTCTTAGGTAACATGTCGATTCATCTCCCGCCCCCTGGCGGCCACGATGACTCCGTTGATGTGCACGAGCCATGAGGAACACACTTAGCATATCTCAATGTATCTGGGGCATATCTGGGGTCAGACGAAGGTCGCAGAGGTCACGGACGGGGAGGTCTGCTGTCTTTGCGATCTTCTCTGTCTTTGCGGACGAATCCGTATCATCTTTCCTAAACAGCCTCGACTTTCCCGTTCAGCAGGCTTCAACGTATGACTTATGTGTCTAGACATTGTCTAGACATTGGCTGGTGCTGTAAAATACGGCCTACGACCGCGGCACGTGGCCGGTCGTTTTCAATGCCCGAGACACATGGCTCTCCACGCAGTGTTCGTCACCGGCCCACCAACCCCCGGCCCGGCCCGGCCCAGGCCCATGAACACCAAGCCCAGGCCCGGACCAGGCCCGGTCAAATGCATAATATTGAGGCCCAGGCCCGGTCATGCCCGTTCAGATTAAGCATATAATTATTTTCACCAAATTTGCAATAATTATCCTAGCATATTTACTAGTATACTATAAATGTGAAACAATGAACCAACTATGCTAACCAAAAAAAAAAGCCTCAGCCACAGCAACAGTGTGTTGCTGTGTAAGTGAACTGCTAGTTAAAATATTTTTGGGCTCTGACCTCAGCTTGTGCGACGCGCGCATTGCTTTAAAATTGTCAGGCCCAGTCCCATCCAGAGCCCAGTGATTTCCTTAACGTTGAGGCCCAGCCCAGGCCCAGCCCAGGCCCAGCCCAGGCCCAGCCCAGGCCCAGCCCAGGCCCAGCCCAGGCCCAGCCCAGGCCCAGCCCAGGCCCAGCCCATGGCCCATAGGGCCAGCCCAGGCCCAGCCCATGGCCCATAGGGCCAGCCCATGGCGAACTTTTCTCTCCACAGACTGCCTCAGGCGAATATACTCTGCAGGGGGAAAGCGGAAAGTGGTTTGACATCCATGGGGGGGGGGGGGGGGGGTCACCATCTTCAACTTTACTGACCTGCGACCGTGACCTCTCCTCAACTCTGACCCCCCCCCCCCCCTTCGGCTAACCTCCTCTGATCTCTTCTGACCTCTGGTGGCCTCTGGTGCCTCTGGTGACCTCTGGTGACCTCTGGTGACCTCTGGTGACCTCTGGTGACCTTTGGTGACTTATGGTGACTTATGGTGATATCTGCTGACCACTGGTGACCTCTTCTGACCTCTGCTGACCTATGGTGACCTCTGCTAACCTCTGGTGACCTCTGCTAACGTCTGATGACCTCTGTTGACCTGTGCTGCCCTCTGCTGTTCTCTGCTAACCTCTGAGGACCTCTGTTGACCTGTGCTGCCCTCTGCTGACCTCTGCTGACCTCTTCTAACCTCTGGCAGTCTCTGATGACCTCTGCTGACCTCTGCTGACCGCTGGTGACCTCTCCCAGCCGGCTGAGGGGGTCGGCCCGGGCCGGCCGCCGTTGGCCCGGGATTTGGGCAGTATTGATCAGACAGAGCTGAGTCGCTGGTGTCAGTGCCCCAGACAGCCGGGCGGCCCCTTCTCCCCCTCCCCGGCGGCGGGGGGGGGGGGCTGTCGCTCGGTCGTCTGAGGGGTATGATGAGCCGTTGACGGGCTGACAGAGAGGGGGAGGGGGGGGGGAGTGGTGACACTGTCCGGGTGACGTTTCCCAGTGCTAGCCCGGGCAGGACGGCCAGCCGCCGGCTGCAGACCTCCCCGGCCGTGACCTCTGCGACCTTCGTCTGACCGCAGCGGTCTCATAACCGCGTTCACAGACGGCGAACGTACATACATGGCGTGCGGCGGCGGGGGTGCTCTTGATGATAGGTCACGTGACAAGTATTTTACTTGGGGCCATTTTCCATCGCGCACTGTTTGCATTTACCTACATTTTACCAAAGTAAAAGTATGTGAAAGCAAGTCGTCTATAGCCTTATTGAAGCCCCAAAACTGTTCCCAAAAGGCTGCCTCAAACTCCTCCCGGGTGAGGGAGCATTTTGATCACCTGATATTTTCTGCGATTGCTCAGAAACGGCTAGAATCAGTGTCATGACATCCTATCCTATCCTATCATGATAGACATACCTATCTATTCATTGATCTTGTATGCATCCTTTAAACAAGTTTAGTATCAAGGCCATGTCAGGTCAGGTCACCAGGTGAACATAAGTGACGGCACCTCTTAACCCGCGCCACGGTGGGCCTCTGAGACAACTTCTCCCTGGTGGGGGGCCAAAATTCCCACCTTAATAAATTGAAAAATAAAAGGGCTAGGAAGACGCATACAAAGCGTACGCAAGCTCTCGCGAAGGAGATTCGCAGTTACTCCGGGCATTTTTGCTGAAGTTAATATTTAGGTCACCAGAGATCATCGAAGATCAAATGTTCAAAGTATAGTACTTTGCTCCAGAAACCCCCAAATATCTCGGGAACTATGCTAGCTAGGAACAAACGAGAGAAAAAATCGCATCGCACTAGGGTCCAATCTTACCAAGTGCCGTACTTCCCGATGCCGTACTTTCCAAATTTGTCTTCAAATTTTAGCTCAGGCCAATAATTAAAGGGAATTTCACCTTGTATCTGCTATAAGCCAATCTGGTATAAACCAGCCATCTGGTTTAACCCTAGCCCAGGTAGGGGGTGAATGCCACCCCTTCGGTTTTTCTTGAATTACTCGCGTAGTTTTCCACCGATTACGATGGAACTTTCAGTATCCTAGTTTTGAAAATTTTCCATATACTCTAGAAATTTTGAGCTTCTAACCCACATGACCCGTGACCTATGACCTGTTCCTCAAGGTCATGTCAGGCGCAACTAGCGGCCATGCAGTATCGATGCTTGTAACTTGTGCAGTTTCCGGGTGTTCGCTGTTCAGGAGCATATACGCAGGTGTTTCCAGGTGACAATTGTGGTTTCCACTGAGATTGTGACCAAGATTTACTTTTTCAGAGGTCAACTGAGGTCATTGACCTCCAATGACCTCAGATAACTTTTCTGGGCTTCTGGCGGTTTCTAGAAATTTTGTGACGCTGAATTCAAATTTGGGATCCATTTTACATAATTATATGTTCTACTGGGGTCATGCGCTTCCTTAGGTCAACTGAGGTCACTGACCTCAGATGACCTGACATGACCTTTTTGGAATTTGGCAGTTTTTAGGACATTTTGTTACGCTGATTACGAATTTGGCACCCATTAAGCATTATGATATTGTCATTCACGATTCTATCTCGATAAAATTCAATTTATACGCATTTACAATTTTGATGTCTTTTGGGTCATTGAAATGACCTCAGAGGTCACCTAATGACCCAATACCTTAAATCAGGTATCAGCGGCTTCCTCTCGTCACAAGAAACACGCTCGTCTGTGAATGGAAGCTCTAGCTCAATTAGGGGAGAAACGCTAAGGGGGGGGGGTCGTACCCCCCCCCCCCTTAGCGTTTTGCCCCTTAGAGGGCAAAACAATGAACATGTTTGGTGTTTTTTTTAAAGGTAATTGCAGCCATGTGGTTTGACCGACTTGAATGCCCCAAACATGTTGGTGCTTCAAATGTCCTGGCCTTAAATATACAAACAGATAAATACCAAAATCACAAATCATAGGCGTATTCAGGGAATGCAAAATGAGGGGGCATTTTCTGATAAAAATTTGTGCTGTTCGTGATTGTTTGGGACGACATGAACGTCACATATGGGGATTACTTGCTGTAATTTGTTAAATTGAATATATTGCGCATAGGTGGATCCAGGCAAACAACGTGGGGGCACCAAGCTTTTATCATCTTATTATCGCTTAACGCTTTTATCATCTTACTAATTTGACGTTGGACCTAATTTGAGGTATGGTATCGCCTCCCATTTTTTGTAACAGAGTGCGCCTCTGCCAACAAACATGTGTGATCCCACTATGTATGATGCATATTGCATTGAAAATTTTCTTACACTTCTATTGCACCGCAAACTACGAAGAAAGTATGCGCCGCACAACCGCATTCGCAACACCCTCCCCAAAACAGGAGCCTGGCAACGCCTCTGCTGGCCCGATTTTTCCATAATTTTAAATTAACACGCGCCATTCGAAGTTAGGAAAAGTTACAAAGTTTCAAGACGCTAGGCCTAACGGTGTAGAAGCGGCAGGTGAAAAACCACCGGGGTGGGGGCAGAATCTGCCCTCCGCGGGGAATAGGGTTATCATAGGGTTTTGAACTGAGATAACATAATTGTAGCTTAGATATATAAATCATATGATGCACGGTTCGTTTATCCCAAAACTTTACCTCAACGGCTCTAGGCAGATTTTCGAACGACCCGCCATAGTTTATACCAGATGGCTGGTTTATACCAGATTGGTTTATAACAGACCAAGGTTGAGTATTCCATACCAGATACATGGTTTATACCAGATTGGTTTATACCAGATTCAAGGTGGACTATTCACTTCAAGCTCCAGTGGCGTACCGAGTATACGGTCATTCAGGGCATGACCTTGTCCTTTGTACCCGAGGCACCCATGGAAAGCGGGCGCCCCTCCGATCAGTGACGGCGCCCCTCAGGCCAGTGACGGCGCCCCTCCGTCTAGTGACGGCGTCCCACAAAATGTTAAAGGCACGACGAGCACGTGCGGAAGGAAAGGGGCCCGTCCCCCTGCTCAATGTTAGCCAATATTAGTGGCGCCCCTGTCGATCGAGTGCCGCCCCTCAAGGCAATGACCCTGTCATTTATGAATTTCTGCGCACGACACTGTCCAGAGGTCACCCAAGGTAATTTCGAAACACATTAACCCGCGAGTTACTGGGGTATATTCCATAACGCGACTTACTGGGGGGGGGGGGCTAATTTTGCCCCCCCCCCCGGATCTCCGGAACTACTGGACCGATTATAAAAATGCAAACGACATTCGATATCCCTAGGAAATTGATCGAGGGAACCCTAATATTGTTGACCTGGGGGTCACCGATGATGTCACAGGTCAGGTCAAGTTCAAAATGTCTGACCGTGTCAAAAGGTCTCGATGGATGGAGTTGTCGCGTAAAATTGCGATATTAAAGGCATAAGCAGTCGATAAATCGGTATGATTCGTGTGTTTGACACTTCTAAGTACCATCCTAAGCCGTTTATGACCCTGGGTCAGGTCAAGGTCATCCGAGGTCACGAGGTCAAACTGCAGATAACGGTCATTAGGTGTTGTAACACATGTTTATGGGTTTGCTTTTCGTCCAGAACGCGACAAATGACCTTATAACATTGTTTGTTCCATATAAATAAAATTAAAAAGGAAAGCGGAAATGCATTTGTTTGCATTGCAATGCTGTGAGAGGTGGTCGATTTTTTACATTTAAAGGTCATAAGTCAGTCATTGTTTAAGATATCGACTTCAAATTTGGTACACATATTCACTGAACCCGTCTCGATCACATATATTTCGGGTTTTTGGATAATTCTGATTTTTTTTTTAGTGAAAATATTGTAAAACAAAATGTATTTTGATTTCTCAAAATTTTGAATAAAAAACACAACAATCCGAGATGCAGTTTGACAGCCCAGTCTATTGTCTATTGTCTATAGTCTATTTGATTGAAGACAAGTGAATTTATCTAAAACTTGTACCTTTGATAGCGTTTTCCGCAAACCATTAATTTTTAACAAAAACCGAAGAACATGACGTGATTCCCGGTTGACCTATCATAACCGCATCTTTTTCCTTTGGCAAAACACGTGTAGAATTGATGTGAGCGAATGTGCTGAAAAAATGGTGACGATAACGGTGTTGGTTGAGGAGTTATTGCAAAATAACGGGAGGGGGGGGGGCAAAAATAGCCCCCCCCCAGTAAGCCGCGTGTTAACCCTCGCCCTACGGGGGGGGGGGGGGGGAGCCTGACAGGCCCTCCCTGAGGTTTTTCTTGAATAACTTTTTACACATGCATTACATGTTGCTGAAATTTTCGGTAGCTGAGTTTACAAGAGTTATACGTATGCTGTAAAAGTTAATTGAAATTGGTTAAGTAGTTTGGGAGATAATCATGTTTTTATGATGTCATATTGGTAAAGAAATGAAAAATATTTTTAAAATAGTAGAAAACAGAGTTTTAAAGCAAATTGCAAACGCAACACACCAAAGATAGAAATTGGCATTCTCTTTAAAAAGGCTTCCTCGGATTTGCAAAATTTTGGGGTTTTGACCCCTAAAATAAAAAAAAAATAAAAAAATAGGAAAAAAATACAAAATCTAAATTTTCAAAGATATTAAAAAACGGGAATATGTGTGAGAGAACTGAGGATGGAGAATACCCATACCAAATTTCAAGGCAATTCATTTTTGACTGAGTGATGGCTCCTTAAGTGTAAGAAACTGATGACGTCATTTTTTTTAATAACTTTTTTGACTTTTTTGACAAAATACGAACAAATAATTACATTTTCTGCATTTCTGAGCCAAAACCGGTATAGGAACATGCCTTTTATTTACATTTATCAATTTCTAATTTTGAGGTTTTCTGAAGAGCAAAATCGCTGTTCTGGACGTGGTAAATCTGAGGTCATTCACTTGACCTGGAAGGTCATACGTTGACCTGAAACCTAAAAATCGTATACTGTTAGATTCCTCTCATGACAGGCAATATGCTGGTTATTACCACAATGCTCTATGTTGCTTGGTTTGGAAGTTAACAGGGGGAAGGGGGGGGGGGGGGGTGTCAGTCCCCCCCCTGTATGGCGAAGTTGAAAAAAGCTCCCGTAGGGCGAGGGATATTGGTGACCTGATTAGATCGACTTCAAAATTTGACGTCAGGTCTAGGTCATTTGGTGACCTATGTAGGTCATGTTGCATATGGGGCGACGCGACTCGACGAGACAAACAGTTGTCATTGGCACGTCGCAATCTTTATTTTATCAAGTCAAGTTTTGTTTTCTTTCAAATCAAGACTCAAGTTTTTTTTTGTATTCCAACACAGCTTCTAACCATCAGGAGAACACTTGCTATAAACGTGTTAAGGTGCTGAAATAATCGAGTGTCAAAATGCTGTGTTCACATTATATCATGTATGTGTGTATGTATGTGTGTATGTATGTATGAATGTGTATGCCTCACACTTTTTAACAAACAATTCCCCAGTGTGATGGGAGACACACAAGTCTTATTGCCAAAAAAGTGCTGCTGACCTCAGATGACCTCATCTGACCTTTTAGAGGTCACTGAGCAACAATTGCCCCTGGTTCATCAAGAATGAGTTAACATAGCATGATTGTGAAGGAATTGGCCTGATGCAATTCATACTCTCTGAATAGGAAGCATTTGTATATTTCCCATTGCCTTATAATGAAGAGGTCACGAAATTGACCTAACTTTAGGTCACCGATAGGAAAAAGTCCGAGAAAAACGAATTGTAGGTACTTATGACCTTATTAAATCCTGCAATTTTAAAATCTCTCGGACAAACACTGTGGCTTTGGGACGACCACAAACATTTTTGGAGGTATGGTCACTTGACGTGACCTGGTGACCTGACCTGAGATGATCTGAGGTTAAACTTTTCACACAATGTGGGTAATTGATTTACACACAGCTGTGCCAATTTTGGGCGGCCCTGTATGCCACTGTTTCCCCGCTTTTTTGTGTTTGTTTGTTAAACCTCAGGGGGTCCAAAATACCCCCCCCCCCCCACCACCACCACCACCACCACCACCACAACCACTGCAGGGCGAGGGTTTAACAATACACAGGATATGTCAGGGACGGTGACCCCAGTAGCCGTCCTTCGCTGGCCGCCGGCAGTCACGTGACCGGACGGGTCAGCCGGGGACGGCCGAATGCGAAGCCGGTGGATCGTGTCCGTAAATTGCGCAGCAGGAAAGACAGGAAAGACAGGAAAGACAGGAAAGACAGGAAAGACAGGAAAGACAGCGCGTTGGCGCACGCTGCTGCTAAACGCCGCAACGCAGAATTTCAGAATTTTAAGACGATATTTTTACGATATGAACTTCGTTGTGTGTAAATTTTGAGAACAATTTTGCACAAATTTAAAAAAAGAGCAAACATTTTGCGAAAGAAATATGCCTCATTACCGAGCGAGCGCTGAGCGCCCGTGAGGTTTCTCGTCAACTTACTAGACAAATTTACCTTTGACCCGGCCCGACCCGGCCCGACCCGGCCATACAGACGCTTTTAGGAAGCTAATAACTGTGCAACCACTGCTCCGATTGATATCGAGTTTTCACCATTGGATAGGACCATCAAATACATTTTGATTTTGTTATGGTGCATTCTAATAGAGGGATACCAAAGCGCGTGGCACCTGCAGACGTCGAAATGAACCACAATTATTATTGATCAGAAATGGCTTGATGTATCTAAGCATTCGTTTTTTATAAGCTGAAGCATGCAGGGCTCAGGACTTACTCCCTTTTGGCGGATTCGAGAAAGGATATCAAGTACAATTTAATAAAACTTAATTTTTATGTTGGCATGCATGGAGACCTGTCTATTTTTATGAAGGACTAAAAGGACTAAAATAGCTATGTGTTACTACCACGTGTGCTCCCGTACCATTTCATATTTCAAACCTATTTTAGCTTTACCAGTGCGCGCCCGCTCGGTCATCGCCCAAAAAGGCGTTTTACTGGTGCGTAGATTTTCATACGTACATTTTTAGTAATACCTCGCGTCCGAGCGATAATCAACTATTATGTTGTCCATTTTGATGATGTTTTAGGCTGATTTGATGAGATCTCATCAAAAACGTCACACCATGCGATGGTGACTAACACTGACCAATTCATAGCCTTGTGCAGGCACGTAGCCAAGAGTTGGGGGGGCGGCGGGGGCAGCCCCCCCCCCCCCCCTGGAGGCCAGGAGGGCTCTTTTCGGCGCACGCAGCGTGCCGAGAAGGGCCGACGAGACCACGCGAAGCGCGGTATCATGGGTTCTTTACCACGCGAAGCGTGGTCTTTAGAGATTTTAGAGGACTTCAGAGGCCCTTTAGAGCCACCAGGGCCCTCTCTCAAAGACCAGAGGGCCCCTTGGACGTCCAAAAGAGCCCTGTGCATGTCAGAGCGGCCCCTGGCCAGACCGAAAGGGCACATGAGCAGGTCAGAGGACCCCCTGAGCAAATCGAAGGGGCCCCCTGAACACGTCAAATGGGCCCCTAGCCAGCCCAGAGGGGCCCCTGGGCTGGACGAGAGGCCCCTGAGCATGTCGGCTGGGAAACAAAGCGGCCAGGGCAGTCTCTTGCCAGGTCATAAGGGCCGCTGAGCAGGTTGGAGAGCCCCTGGACAGACCAGAGGGCCCTTGGGAAGGTACAATGCCCCCTGTGTAGGTCAGAGGGGCCCCTGACCAGACCGAAAGTGCCCTAGGTGGGTCAGAAGGGCCCCTGAACATGCCGAATGGGCCCCTAGTCATCACGGAGGGGCCCCATGACAGGTCGGAGGGCCCTCGGAGCATGTCGCAGGGCGACAAAGCAGCCAGCGCAGTCCCTTGCCAGGTCGGAAGGGCCCCTTAGAAGGCTGGAGGGCCCCTGGAGTGACCAGAGGGCCCCTGTAAAGTTAAAAGGGCCCCCGTGCAAATCGCAGGGGCCCCTGCCCATACTGAAGGGACCCTGGGCGGGTAAGAAGGGCCCCTAAACATGCGAATTGGCCCCTGGCCAGCACGGAGGGGCCCCAGGACAGGTCGGAGGGCCCTTTGAGCATGTCGGCAGGGCGACAAAGCAGCCAGCGCAGTCCGACCAGTCGCAGTCCGACCAGAAGAGTCGCTGGGCAGATCGGAGGGGCTCCTGGGCAAGTCAGAGGGGCCCCTGGCTAGATCGAAAGGGTCCTTGGGCTGGTCGGAAGGCCCCTCGAACATGCCGGATGAGTTCCTAGCCAGACATGCCGGATGAGTTCCCCTCCGACCCCTGGGCAGGTCGGAGGGGCCCTGAGCAGGGGCGGCGGATTGCGGGGGGCAGGGTACCCAAAATTCCCCCAGTCGAAAATCCTGGGGGGGGGGGGGGCGCATACGGTACATTCCCCCCCCCCCCCCACCCCACCCCAGATTTTAGCCTGCTTAATCTGGGAGGCAAAATTACCCTTTTGCCCTCCCCTCAGGGTTTTCAACTGGGGGGATTTGTGGTACCCTGCGCCCCGCCATCCGCCGCCCCTGCCCCTGAGCATGTCTGCAGGGCGACAAAGCAGCCAGTGCAGTCCCTGGCCAGGTCAGAAGGACCTCTGATCAGGCCGAATGGCCCCTTGACACACAAGAGGGGCTTCTTAGAAGGTCAGAAGAGTGACCGTGACTGGTGAGACCGGAAGGGTCAAAGCACATAGATATCCCAGATGAAGATTAAATATAAAGAGGACTTACTCCACAATACAAATATTAAAAGCGGAGCTTTCGGGTATATTGTAACACCCTTCGTCAGGGTGCTACAATATACCCGAAAGCTCCGATTTTATTTTTTTCTGTAGAGTAAGCCCTCTTTGTATTATATATATCACACACTCCACATCATGTCTTTTCGCTTCGCGGATCCCAGATGAGTCCCTGAACAGGTCGGAAGGGCGTTGAAAAGGTCAGAGGGGCCCCTAGACGATCTGAAGGGACCTTGGGCCTTTCAACAGTAAGAGTGCAGTTGTCCAGGGAATAAAACTCAAAATTTTCGCGCTGCTCCGAGGCGCAATTTGATTAAGAGTTCCAGGTCTTGAGCAGAAAAAAATATTCCAAGTTGGTATAGCTAATTCCAAATTGGTGTCGCTGGTTCCAAAGTTGATAGGCCAGTTCGCTAACTCCAGCTCCTAAAAGTTGGTATGGCCCATGCCATACCTGTCATACTGCATTTTCCATCCTTGTAAAGTGCCCTTTCATCGTTTTTTTTTTGGGGGGGGGGGCTTTCAACGCTTGGGAAGGGGGCCCTTTAAATGCTCGGGAAGGGGTCCTTTCTAGCCCCCCCCCCCTCTGGACGAAATCCTGGCCTTGTATGTCTGGCCCTCTATTGATTATATGGCCTGGTCATGACCATGCGCCAGGCCATGTGTATTGAGTGTCTGGCCTTGAGTGCCTGGCCATGTATTACCCAAGTGAGTACCGGACATGGACAGCTCTTGTTGTGATGTGCGGTATCGTCCTGCCATCTAGCGACAAATCACAAAACTAAAATGCAGATGGCGCCCTCGGCTTTCAGGAAAGATCGTGGTGTGTGTGATTCTTCGACCTTTGCCGCGTTTGGGCCTTCCCGCTTCTTGTGTAGGAATTACGCCGCGTTTGGGCGTCGGAAGCGGGGGGGAGGTACTGGGGATTTAACCTACCTTCCTTTTCATATTTTAGTATTAGGTACACCCATACGCCTATATGGGATGGGCGTTGCATAGAAAGACTCAACTTCAGAATGCCTCCCCCAACATTCGGAAGGTGGCGGCGTCCTTGCAAATGTTATTCCACACAAAAGTATGGTCGAGAGAAGTGAAGTTTTGGAAAATAATTAGTGATCCTTGCTCTCCGAAATATTTGAGTCAGCTGATGTTTCAGTTAATGAAAGCGCAGAAAGTGCAAATATTGTGCAGATTAAATATACTTTATCACGTAAAGCGTGTTCAGTAATGGCATCTGAAAATGGAAATATCCCTGAAAATTGATGAGATAAAGAGCGGGATACGGAATGCCACGTGCGGTTAAAAAATATAGAGTTAAATATGGGCCGTGCTTACCTCGGGCTGCCGTTGAAGAGTCCTTCACAGTCATAAAGATATAAGACATAACCGAATAGTGCAACAAAGGGCCTCAGGGGCCCAACCTAGGTTGCACAACATATACATACATACTTGAACATGAATAATACTAGTAAAACGCCTTTTCGGGCGATGACTGTGCGGGCGCGCTCTCGTAAAGCTAAATTAAGTTGTATTATATTGTTCATGATCTCCTTTCTTGAATCCGCTAAAAAGGAGTACGCGCTGAGCGCTGCAAGCTTCATCGTATAAATTAATGCTTATATAAATAATGTCATTTTTTATCAATCATTATTTTTGTTCATTTCGAGATTTGCGTGTGCCACGTGCTGTGTTACCACCCTATCAGAACGCACCATACCAAAAACAAACTTGATTTGATGGTCCTATCCAATAGTGAAAACCCGATCTCAATCGGAGCAGTGGTTGCAAAGTTATTTCCTTCCGAAAAGCGTCTGTATGGCCGGGTCGGGCGGGGTCAAATGTACATTTGTCTATTAACCCTATTTGTAACAGGGGGGGGAGGGGGGATTCCGCCCCCCCTCATGTTTTTCGCAGATATCTCCAGAACGGCTGGAAGCAGGCCCATTAAATTTTGGGACTTTTCATAGAATTGAACTCCGCATTTGGAGTCAAAATTTTGAGTTCTTAAACTGAACAGAGGCGGTTCCAAGGCACAGTTTTGGGTGGGTTCGGAGGCGACATTTGGCGATAATACGGAAATGCGATCTTCACAGTTTCTTCCTAACTGCCTCAAGTATGAAGGAGTTACATCGGTTTACGGTGATTGCAACAAGTGCAAATTAGTTGATGTTAATGAAATATCATAAAAATTGCATGGCAGAGGCGGTTTCAGGGGCTTGAAAGGGGGGGGGGGGTCCAGGAAGTATTCAATGTTTGGCGGGAAGCCAATAGAGCAATGTAAGGGGCATTTATAGCTATCAAGATGTAAAAGATAGCTTCTGCTTCCATTATTTGGATAATTTATTACATATAGAGTTTCAGGGGCGTGTTCAGGAACATGAAAAGGGGGGTGACTGACATGGTGATGACGATATGCCAGCGATAACGGCGCAATAGACGTTTAGCTTATAATGATATATGCACATATGAGGCCAGAAAAGGGAATAAAGTCTCTTTTTTTGCTGAGGCGTGCTCAGGAATGGAAGAAAGGGGGTCATACTATTGCAAGGAAACTAAGAGTCATGGGCGTACAATGACATAACATACTGCAGTTTTCGGATGAAACTCGCACCACAGGCTACTCTACGAACGATTATAAGATAATAGGCGAGTCCAGGTAGGGTAAAAAGGGGGGGGGGGGGTAAGCAATAATAATTGAAGTTGTAAGTGAAATAGTCACTGTTGACTAGTTAGTATCATAATAGCGGATAATATACTTATCCAAAGGTCTTGCGCCGCCCCAGTTTGGATCCTGGATACGCCTATGATGAAGTACAACATGCAAAAAGGAACTATCAGTAACATATTTATAGTGCTGGGTAGCAACTTGTCTGCGGTTAATATTTTTTCCCAATTTTACCCCCCTTTTTCACTAACCTGGTACCGCCTATGGCAAAAATATGATGTGTAACTGTTTTGTAATGTCTCACTCACATACCATTTCATTTATCAAAAAAAACAACATCAAAAAATGGTTTTATTACGCATTTACTTCACCCCCATATTGAGTGACCTGCACATGCCTATGATTTTTGAATTTTCAAACGTCCGGTCATATATCAATTTCCTATTAAATCTCTATCGATTCCTATTAGTTGTGTTAAAATTGGTCGATAAACATGAAAGCTATGTTGGATCAAAAATACCACTAAAATTTGTAGTCTTTTCCCCTCTGTTGCCCCCCTATCCCAAATTTATGTGTTTTTATTATTTAGAATTGTATATCGTGTTGAGGGGAACCAAACACCCTTTCATTTGTGAAAATCGGACTGGTAGATCTCGAGATTTCCGGGGGGGGACCCCCCTGTTACAAATAGGGGTAGCCAGGAGCCTGTTACAAATAGGATTAAGCTGACGGGAAACCTCACGGTCGCTTCGCGCCTGCTCGGTAATAATATACACATACATCGCCTGGAAGGGCAGCATGTATCTTGATACAAATCATCCTCAATTATGCAACATTCAATACAAATACATCACTCAAAACTTTTTTCTTTTTTTTGAGTAAACGGAGTGTTATAAAACGATATTATCTTTACCACCACCTTAGAGCACACATTCTTTTCTCCCTTATTTCTTAAAAAATGCATCCCAGAAACGCCTCTGATACGCTCAGGTGAGAATGTAAATACTCCCGGTGTAAATTTGCACACTACTCGTACATTCACTCGCTTGACACCCAAACTGTTTCCGGATGATTCCGACTTTACACCCCCAAAAAAATCCCCTTTCTACACCCCGATAACACCCCAAAGACACCGCAGATCCAGCGGAACAGCCCTTCAACATCAATCATACTCCACCAGAATCATGGCGGTGTCACCACAGGACACCGTCTTTACACAATCTTTACACCGTCATTACACCGTCTTTACACCGTCTTTACACCGTCTTTACACCGTCTTTGCACCCTCCAACACTGGTGCGCTGTGTAATAGAGCTATGCCGGCTCTACCCTGACCACCCCTACTCGCCGTGACCGGTGGACTCGCCCTGCCCCGGGCCAGCTGAGCCGAGGT
Organism: Chirona hameri; assembly: GCA_036785665.1. Lineage (NCBI taxonomy): Eukaryota > Metazoa > Arthropoda > Thecostraca > Balanomorpha > Balanidae > Chirona > Chirona hameri. The sequence continues at coordinate 29,917 of JAXIVJ010010371.1, forward strand.
CGGGTGAGCCGCCTGATTCGAATAAACAGCCTGGAACGGGACGCCGCAGTGTTCACTTCAATGGCGACGAGGCAGTGAACTCAAGAGTCGAGTGTGATGGCGTCCGCGGGCAAGTTGCTGGAGTTTGACGCGGCAGCGGAATCGTTCGGCGCATACAGCAGGCGTCTGGAGCAGTATTTTGTCGCCAATGGCGTCGATGAAGACGAGGTTGCGAAACACCGCGCCATACTGTTGGGTGCAGTCAGTGCAAGCACGTTCAGCCTGCTGGAAGACCTGATCGCGCCTGCGTCAGTGGGTGAGAAGACATTCAAGGATCTAGTCAAGATCTTGGCGGATCATTTTGAGCCACAGCAGTCTGAAATAGTCTCCAGGTTCCGGTTCCATTCATGCAGTCGTGACGCTGGTGAATCGGTCTCGTTATTTCTGGCGAGGCTGCGCAAGCTCGCGAAGCCCTGCAAGTTTCAGCCGAGCTTGCTGGACGAGATGCTTCGTGACAGATTGGTGTGCGGTATCCAGCACGAGCGGCTGCAGTCGCGGCTGCTGAGCGAGCCGCGGCTGACTCTGGCCACAGCAGTGGAGATCGCCCTCACTCACGAGTCGGCAGCTGCCGGTGCTGCTGAGCTCAGTGGCCGGGTGGAGCAGTCTGACGTCATCAGGCGGGTAGAGGGAGCGGCTAGGATGGACCGGCAAGCTCTGGTGAACGACAACCGGCAAGCTCTGGAGAACGACAACCGGCATACCGCGGGGCGTGGGGGCGCCTGGCGGGAGTCGCCGCCGCGGGACGCGTGCGGCCGCTGCCTCAGCCGGCGCCACGTCCCGGCGGCCTGCCCGTTCGGCACGCGGAGCTGCTTCGCGTGAGGTGCCGTCGGCCATAATAGAGCGGCCTGTCGGTCTCGGGCCGGCTCTCAGCGAATCCGGCGGGTGGCTGAAGAAGAGGAGCAGCTGGAGCTAGCGTCTGCGGTCGCGGCCCCGGCTGGGGAGCCCTCTGGCGGTGATGCGGCCGACTATGACGGTGAGAACGAACCATATTTTTTGTTTCGTGCGCCGTCAGTACAGGCGGGTGGAGATCGCACACCACCGCTGATGGTTGAAGTGATGGTGGAAGGTCAGCCGTTGGAGAGGGAGCTTGACACGGGAGCTGCATTGTCAGTTTGTTCCGAGCAGGAGTTTGAGTGTGTGTGACCAGTGCATGGGCCAAAGATTAAACCGTGTAATAAGCTGATAAAAACCTATAGCGGTGAGGTTTTGGTGTTGAGTGGCCAGGTGATTGTGGATGTCTGTATGGTGAGCAGCGTGCGCAGTTACCGTTGATTGTAGTCAAGGGGGAGGGGCCGTTCCTTTTTGGCCGCAACTGGCTGTTGCATTTGAAGCTGGATTGGCCATCCATCTGTCACGTGACGAACCGCTGTCAGGTCGAGACCGTCTTGACTGAGTTCCCTGAAGATTTCAGTGATGGTTTAGGGTGCTATCGAGGCGCTGAGGTGAACATCCCCGTGGACCCGGACGTAAAGCCGAGGTTCTTCAAGGCACGCACTGTTCCACTGGCATACCGCGAGCAGGTGGATGCTGAGCTTGAGAAACAGATCCAGCAAGGACTGTGGGAGCAAGTGAAGCACAGTAAGTGGGCAGCCCCCCCCCCTAGTTGTCGCGCCAAAGCCCGAGAGAAAAATTAGGTTGTGCGGTGATTACCGGCTCACTGTGAACAGAGTTGCCAAAGTCGAGCAGTATCCGCTTCCGCGTGTTGAGGAGTTGCTAACCGGGTTGGCTGGCAGCACAGTTTTCTCAGAGATAGACCTAAAGTCCGCATACAATCAGATGGTATTGGACGAAAACTTGCGGGAGTACCTGACGGTGAACACGCCGAAGGGGCTTCTGAGGCCCACCAGACTTAGTTTCGGGTACGCCTCTGCTCCGTCTCTTTTCCAGCGGACTATGGATACGTTATTAGCGGGGATAAAGAGGGTATGTGTGTTTTTGGATGACGTGGTCGTGGCCGGTAAAACTGTAGAAAGTCACGATGTAGCGCTACGTGAGGTTCTGCGCAGGCTGAGCGGAGAGGGTCTCAAAGCAAGTCGTGGAAAGTGCAGTTTTGGCATGGACGGTGTGACCTATTTGGGCCACAAGGTCAGTGGGGGAGGTGTTGAGACGACTGATGACAAGGTCGCAGCCATCACTGGCGCCCCCGAGCCGCGAGATGTCTGCACTGCGGTGCTGGCTGGGTCTCGTGAACTACTACGGCAAATTTTTGCATGGGTTAGCGACCACTCTCTCACCTCTGTACGTTTTGCTTCGTAAGGATCATCCTTGGCGGTGGACAGCCGTTGAAAAGAGGGCTTTTGAAGACGCAAAGCGTCTGCTAAAGAACCCTCCCATTTTGGCTCATTTTGATCCGAAACTTCCTGTGATTTTGGCTTGTGACGCCAGTCCAGTCGGAGTGGGCTGTGTTCTCAGTCAACAGACGAGACAGGGGAGCGACCGATCGCGTTCTGCTCGCGATCGTTAAATGACACGGAGAAACGCTATTCTCAGACAGATAGAGAAGGTCTAGCAGTGGTTGCAGGCGTGAAAAAGTTTCACTACTATCTGGCAGGTCGTCCGTTTTCCATACGGACAGATCACAAGCCACTGTTGGACCTGATAGGCGAAATGAAACCGCTACCACTGATGGCGTCACCTCGGGTGGTTCGATGGGCCCTGATGCTGGGGGCGTATGATTATCACTTGGAGTTCGTGCCCGGCGTCAGACAGGCTCACTGTGACGCGCTGAGCCGGGTGCCCTTACCGGAGGTGGCCAGTCCGTCGAGTCCTGTGCCGGCGGAGACGATACATTTGATGGAGTTTTTGGATGCGTCGCCTGTGACGGTAGATCATATCCGTCTGTGGACGTCTCGGGACCCTGTTCTGTCTGTCGTTACGCAGTATGTTCGTAATGGCTGGCCGACAGACGGCGAGGTGCTGTCACCGCCGTTCCGGCCGCATAAGTCTCGGAAATCGGAACTGAGCATACAGGACGGCTGTCTTCTGTGGGGATCGCGTGTGATTGTACCACCGCAAGGGAGGGATCCATCACGATCATGCACATCGGATGTCACAGTCGAGCATTTGCGTACATCTTTTGCTTCTTGGGGTCTGCCAAAAACTCTAGTGTCAGACAACGCACAGTGTTTCATGTCAGACACTTTTCAAAACTTCTGCCGATCAAATGGAATTGACCATTTAACTTCGCCGGCGCTGTCTCCAAAATCGAACGGTTTGGCGGAGCGCAGTGTCCGGACATTTAAGATGAGTCTGCGGAAACAGACCACCAGTAGTTTCCACACCAAAATAGCGCGGTTTCTTCTGCGCTATCGCACGACACCGCATACAACCACACACGTTTCCCCAGCCGAGTTGTTTCTTGGTAGGTCTGTGCGTACGCCTCTGGATCTTGTGAAACCTGATTTGAGTGGGAGAGTGAGGACAAATCAGGAAAAAAAAAAAAAAAAATGCAGACATGGGTTCACAAGAGCGTTGTGTGCGGGTGGGCGATGCTGTGTTTGTGTCATCGGTAGATCGTGTGCAGGGTGCGGAAGGCAGCAAATGGCTCGCTGATGTAATCTTAGAACAGAAGGGAGTGAACCTGGCTGTTCAGTTGCAGGATGGGAGAGTGATCTGGAGGCATCTGGATCGTGTGCGCCCTCGCCGGGACATGTTTGATGCCGACGTACCGTCGCCCGCTACTGGACCGTCAGAACGGGAGCCGGCCGCGGCTCCTGAGAGCGTGCCACCAGTGCCCAGTGTCGACCCGTGTGTGCCGCGTTACAACTTGCGCCCGCGGGAAACATTACGTCAGCCAGATAGGCTGCAGTGTTCATGAGAATAGTGTGATGTGCATTGTTCGCGTTCGTTGCGTTATTATGTTCATTGCTTAAGTTGGCTGCGAAATCTTATTTATTTTTGAATTCGAGGTGGATGGATGTAATAGAGCTATGCCGGCTCTACCCTGACCACTCCTACTCGCCGTGACCGGTGGACTCGCCCTGCCCCGGGCCAGCTGAGCCGAGGTCGGGTGAGCCGCCTCATGCGAATAAACAGTCTGGAACGGGACGCCGCAGTGTTCACTTCACACAGTACCCGTTTTACACCCCTTCAGTGCTTCGCTGCACACTGGTAAATACACTGGTACACACTGGTTTTACACTGGTAAATTGCCAATACCGATTGTGGTGTCCGATTAACCCTATTTGTAACAGGCTCCTGGCTACCCCTATTTGTAACAGGGGGGCGGATTCCGCCCCCCGGAGATCTCGAGATCTACCCGTCCGATTTTCGCAAATGAAACGGTGTTTAGTTCCCCTCAACACGATCTACATTTATAAATAAGACAAAAATCTAAATTTGGGATAGGGGGGCAACAGGGGGGCAAAAACTACAAAATTTAGTGGTATTTTTGATCCAACATAGCTTTCATTTTATCGACCGATTTTAACACAACTAACAGGAAACGATAGAGATTAAATTGGAAATTGATATATAACGGTGACGTTTTAAAATTCAAAAATCATAGGCGTGTGCAGGTCACTCAATATAAGGGTGAAATAAATGCGTAATAAAACCATTTTTTGATGTTTTTTTATATAAATGAAATGGTATGTGATTGTGACATTAGACAAAACAGTTATAAATCATTTTTGTTTTGCCATAGGCGCTACCAAGTTAGTGAAAAAGGGGGGTAAAATTGGAAAAAATATTAACCGCAGACAAGTTGCTACCCAGCACTATAAATATGTTACTGATCATAGATAGTTCCTTTTTGCATGTTGTACTTCATAATAGGCGTATCCAGGATCCAAACTAGGGCGGCGCAAGACCTTTTGATAAGTATATTATCCGCTATTATGATACTAACTAGTCAACAGTGACTATTTCACTTACAACTTCAATTAACATTGCTTACCCCCCTTTTTACCCTACCTGGACTCGCCTATTGTCTTATAATCGTTCGTAGAGTAGCCTGTGGTGCGTGTTTCATCCGAAAACTGCAGTATGTTATGTCATTGTACGCCCATGCCTCTTAGTTTCCTTGCAATAATATGACCCCCTTTCTTCCATTCCTGAGCGCGCCTCTACAAAAAATGACTTTATTCCCTTTTCTGGTCTCATATGTGCATATATTATTATAAGCTAAACGTATATTGCGCCGTTATCGCTGGCATATCGTCATCACCATGCCAGTCACCCCCTTTTCATGTTCCTGAACACGCCCCTGAAACTCTATATGTAATAAATTATGCAAATAATGAAAGCAGAAGCTATCTTTTACATCTTGATAGCTATAAATTCCCCTTATATTGCTCTATTGGCTTCCCGCCAAGCATTGAATACTTCCTGGAACCCCCCCCCCCCCCTTTTCAAGCCCCTGAAACCGCCTCTGCCATGCAATTTTGTATGATATTTCATTAACATCATCTAATTTGCACTTGTTGCAATCACGGTAAGCCGATGTAACTCCTTCATACTTGATGCAGTTAGGAAGAAACCGTGAAGATCGCATTTCCGTATTTTCGCCAAATGTCGCCTCCGAACCCACCCAAAACTGTGCCCTGGAACCGCCTCTGTTCAAGTTAAGCACTCAAAATTTTGACTCCAAATGCGGAGTTCAATTCTATGAAAAGTCCCAAAATTTCATGGGCCTGCTCCCAGCCGTTCTGGAGATATCTGCGAAAAACATGAGGGGGGTGGCGGAATCCGCCCCCCTGTTACAAATAGGGTTAAGGCACTGGCGAATCTAGGGTCCGAGAATGGGGGACGGGGGAGGGGCTAAAATTTCACTCCGCTTCAGCAGCGAAAAGTTTTTGACCGGGGGTGGGGGTGGGGGGGGGGGGTTGGAGTCGAGTCATCAGCGTGAAACATCGTGGAGCGGGGTGTAGGGGGGGGGGGGGGGGTAGTGGTGTCAGGTTCTCAAACAGAAAGTCATTGACCGGGGGGATTTTTTTTCTTCCTAATTATCACTTCTTACAGCTAATGCAGGAACACGCGGGGCGGGGGACATCCTTGTATTGAATGCCCGCCATGCTCCTGTGGGGGAAGGGGGAGGGCATTTGACCCTAATCCCCCACTCCTCTGGATTCGCCAGTGGTAAAAACCAGACAAAACCAATTTTACATCTTCTGTCACTTTCAAACATTTTTGTTGTAGCTGAGTTCATGCTGAGTCTGATCTTGACTAATTGGAAATGCTAAAAATTGTGAGAGCTCTACTCATAGCACCCATACAATTCACCAGGATAAGTACCTAAGCATGGTGCAAAATGGGTATCAGGTTTAAAATTGGCAAATGAAATTACTTGTGTCTGGATATGACCTGAGGCCAAAGAAGCCATCCCAAGCTAGCTTAGCTAATTTAAAATAACCTTGACAATGAAAAATATTAACTTTACCTACAAATTCACAAAGTGTGAATTTGATTTGGCTACATGTTTACAGGGAAAATGAAAACAACGATACCCAAACCCCAGTCACAATTCCTCAAATACTGTCGAAATGCGTTCCACGCACGCTATTCAGCGCTATAAACTTTGGGCGTCAAAACGCGACGATTTTGAACTTACGTTGGTTGCAGGAATCGCTCCAGATAAAAAATAGCGCCAGACCCGCCACGCATATTTGGAAATGTCGAATATAAAGTCAAGGCTCATCATACTTAGGGACAGTGGTGTACCGGGTATCAACTATCATGTCATGCAGGTCATGACCTGGTCCTTTGGACCCGAGGCGCCCATGCAAAGCTGGCGCCCCTCCGATCAGTCACGACGCCCCTCTGGCCAGTGAGGACGCTCCACCGGGTAGTGACGGCACTCTTGTGGCCAGTGACGGCACCCCCGGCCAGTGAGGGCGTCCCCTGCCATAGACGGCGCCTCTCCGGCCCATGACAGCGCCCCTCCGGCCAGTGACCACGCCCCTCCGGCGAGTGACGGTGCCTCTCCGGCTAGTGACGGCGCCCCTCCGACTAGTGACTGCCCCTCTTTGGCGAGTGACGGTGCCCCTCCGGCCAGAGACTCTCCTTCCGCACAGTGCGGAAGGAGAGGCGCCCCCCCCCCAGCAAAATTTCGCCAATATTGGTGGCGGCCCTGTCGATCGGGTGGCGCCCCTCAAGGCAATGACCATGTCTTTTGTGGATTTCTGCGTACGCCACTGCTTAGGGAGTCATGTCAGTCAACGCTCAAGATATTACTTTGACATTTGGTTTGGGCATCGTCCATACTTGGTTCTCCAATATATATTCCGGCCTTTTCATATGATTTGATATTTTATATGATTTTATGAAGACAAACAAATTGGAGAGAAAAAATCCACCAAACCAAAATTTCCAAACATCTTGAAAAACCATTTTGTGCTACTGACTGGCGTTGTTCGGGTGTGCCGGCGTGCTCATCAGCTTCTTTTCTTTATCCTGTAAAACAGTCCGCCATCACCATGGCCGAGAACGAGAATGAGCTTCTGGACTACGAGGATGCCGATGAGGAGGAGGCGGCGGAGCAGACCATCGCCGATGACGCCGCCGCGCCGGCCAAGAAGGACGTTGTTGCATCTTGTTCTCGTTCCACATGTCTCTTTCTGGACTCTGTGCACTCACTGCATGTCGCTCCAGCGTAAACCTTGAAGTTTTCCACGTTATGTTTATATCAGTTGCACTTCAAAACAATATCAGCAGCAAAGGCAGCGGCATCACGACGTCAGGGCAGTCCCACAACTGGCGACGACCAAAACGAAACCAACCGGAGACAGAACGTAAACAAACCTGGGGGCGTAACCTGGGGCGAAACGGTGAAGGATTCGGGCGGGCAGTGAAGGATTCTAGTAGAACGAAGTCAACATAGTTACTTTAGTGGGGCGCGGTTATAACACATAATACATAATAGTTTAACAAACAATTTCGGAAAGGAAAAATATCAAATCACAACAATCCTCCCTTTTTAGCAAAACATCACACAAGTTAACAAGTACGAACATGTAACACTGTACACTCCGGAGCACTGTCGAAGTTTTCAGTCCACGCCGTAATGCGCAGGTGCGCGACGCTCGCGCTTGGAGCGACGCAGTTGAGGCACGTCACTAGGGGCAGGGGGCGCCGGAGCAGCCGGCACAGGAGCAGAGGGTGCCACCAGCGCGGCCGGCTCAGGAGCAGAGGGCGCCACCAGCGCGGCCGGCGCTGGAGTAGGAGGCGCCAGGACGGACTTCGTCGGAACAGGTCGTGTCAGGTCGGCCTGACCCAACACGCCGGACGGCGCGCACACGCGGTGTCGGACGTGGTCCCGGTGGCGCGAGAAGCTCCGTCCGTCAGTCAGCTCGACGGTGCAGACTTGTCCGTCAGCATCGGTGATTGTGCCCGGCACCCAGGTGGCACCGGGTCCTGGAATCAAACGCACATACACCGAATCACCAACCATGAACTGTCTGTCTTGGGAGGCCCGGTCATGCGCGGCTTTCCACCCATGCTGTTTCAGCTCGACGGTTTGATGCAGGCTGGGCTTACACGCATCTAGCCGGGTACGCAGCGGCCGACCAAACAGCAGCTCGGCCGGCGATTGGCCTGTGGTGGAGTGCGGGGTCGAGCGTGTGGTGGAGTGCGGGTCGTGCGGTAAGCAAGCAGAAAACGGTGCAGGCGAGTCAGCAGTGAACCAGTTCTGCTTCGAATGGCGTTCTTCACAACTTTGACAAGCGCCTCGGCTTGACCATTAGACGCTGGGTGGCGGGGCGGCTGAGCATGTGCTTTATGGAGTTACCTTTCATGAAGGTTCCAAACTCTGATGATGTGAAGGCGGTGGCGTGTCCGTAACGACAACGAGCGGCAGGCCGTGGGTGGCGAATGCCTGACGGAGCCGGTCGATCGTCACGGTTGCAGAAGTCGAAGTATGACGTGCACGTCGAGCCACTTGGAGTTAACTGTCTATGATGACCAGCAGTCAGTGACCTCCCTCCATGGGACCAGCGTATTCGAGTGCAGGCGCTGCCAGGGTTTGTTAGGAAACAGCCACGGGTTAGCGGACTTCGGAGCGGCTCCCCTGTGGACTTGACACGACTGACATGCCTGGACTAGCTGTTCTATCTCGCTGTCTAGCCCGGGCCACCACACACACCTCTTGTCACACGCTTCATTGCTGTGATGCCAGGGTGACCGTCGTGCAGCATCGACATCAGGTGACCTCTCAGCTGAGGTGGGATAAGTACCCGACAACCCCACAGCACACATCCGCCATCCAGACTCAACTCATTTCTCCTCCTAAAGTAATGAGACAACTCAGCGCCCGGTGGCGACTCTGGCCAGCCGCTCTGCACGTACCGGTAGACGGCTGACAGTACCGGGGTCGCGGCGGGTGGCGCTGGCGAGCTGCGGAACTGTCACCAGGTGGGATAGCTCCTCCATCAGGTTTACCACGTCCGCCGGGACGGGAAACTCTCCATCGGTGTCTGGCTGCGAGTGGCAGACGGCTGAGCCCGTCTGCGTTGGCGATATCGCGCCCTGGCACGAACTGTAACTGGAAGAAGTCGTAGGCGGTCAGAGCGAGTCTCCAGCGCATCAGTCGGAGCGATACAGAGAGTGGCAGACACTTCCCAGGCGCCAGCAGACCTAACAGTGGCTTGTGGTCCGGCTTTATGGTAAACTTTCTACCATACACAAACTGTGGTACTTGCCCACCCCGAAGATTATGGCGAGGGCTTCCTGGTCGAGCTGGCTGTTAATTCCGTTCTGCCGGCGTGAGACTGCGACTGGCGAAGGCGATAGGACGGTCCGCGCCCGTCTGCGGGTCCGGGTGACTGAGGACGGCGGCTACTCCGTACGGGCTGGCGTCTGCAGGTCAAGATGAGCGGCCTGTCCTGCTGGTAGTGCCCAGCACCGGGGCGGCGCGAGCAGATCCTTGTTTCTGAAACGAGAGCTTTTTTTGCAAATCGCCCCACACCCAATGGACACACACTTCTCTCGAGGTCGTACATTAGGCCGCGGCTACAGTAGGACAGGCGAGGCAGGAACCGGCTGTAATACTGGATCTGGCCCAGGTACGCACGCAGCTCCTGCAGGGACGTGGGCTCCCGGGCGTCCAGGACAGCACGCACCTTCTCCTCAGAGGGAGGGGCTGGATACCGGCGGCGTTGATGCGGTAGACCCAGGTACTGCCACCTCCTCAGCCAGCCAAGACCGTCTTCTCTCCGTTGATCTTGAGACATGCGGGCAGAGAGACGTCCGAGACCTCGCGGACGTTAGCGAGATGCTCACCAGGGGTGCGACCCGTCACGCAGATATCATCAGGTAGATGGCGGTGCGCGGGTACGCCGGCCAGCAGGTTCTCCATCTCGCGCATGAGACACAGCCAACAGCCGACTTGATGCCGAAGGCGAGACGTGGTCGCCTGAAATAGACCCCTTGTGAGTGTTGATCTTAGTGAACTCTCTGCGCTCTCATCAGCTCGAGCTGCAGGTAGCCTCCCCTACAGTCTATCTTGTGAACTTCGTGGCCGCAGACAGACAGCAAACAGCTCTTCCACACGAGGCAGGGGGTTGTTTCGAGGTTCAGACGCGACGTGATGGTCAGATCATAGCTACCACTCAGGCGGATGGAACCATCTCTCTTCTTAACAGGTATGGTCGGCAGCCACCTAGGACGTGGTGACTGGTTCGAGGTATACCGAGAGCTACTTGCCCTGTCCAGCTCCTCCTCGATCTGCTGTTTCAAGGCCGGGGGCGGGCGGGCTGGTGCTTATAGAGAACGGGCTAGACTCATCCACTTGCAGTGAAACTTGTCTAGAGGGCGTACTTGCCCGAGGCCAGGGCTGAACAGCTCGGGGAAATGTCCGACATCAGCTCTTCAGCATCAGTCATCAGGTCCAGGCTGGAGGGCTGCCACACATCCAACACGGTGTATGGAACAAGAGCTGACCAGTCCAGGTCTGATCTTGGTCAACCAGTCTCTCCCCATCAGAGCGGACCGTCCACAATCAACAACATCCAGGGGCACACTTTGCAGACTGTCTTTGATAGGCTACTTCCACATGTTCTACACAATGACAGGCAATTCCCTCACTGGTGTACGTGTACAATCTGCGTCTGTAGGGTTCCAAACTCTCGACAGACTTGCAAAACGTATCCTCAACATTGCACGACTCATCATGGAAACAGCTAGCACCAGTGCTCCACTTCCATGGCAACAGGGCTTCCATTCTGTGACACTTCACATGCACTGGTTGGACAGGGCTGGTGGACCTCTCCGTGAACAGATGATCTGCAGGCTCCTCTGTGGCAGGAGGGCTGGTGCCCGAGACGTAGTGGGGTGCGGCGCTGGCGAGGCTGACTGGAATGACTGCAGTTGACCGGGGCTGGGCTGGACGTTGACTGCTCTGTCCTGCGCTGTCCGGAAGGCAGCGCGGGTGTGACCTGTTCTCTGGCACTGTAACATGTCTGGTCACGGAACGGGACACAGATTCTGACCGTGACATGCGGCTGAGGGCGGTCTATATAAGTGCAGGACGGCTTTCCCCTGCTGTGTTGCTCCTTGGCCGTGGGCGTGGTGCTCATGCAGGGGGCTTGGGCTGCTCTTTTCTCGGCTGGGCTGGGCTTGGCGACCTTTGCTGACTTCAGGCTGCACGTGTGTGACCAACACCGCGGACAACCAAACACTCCTGCTGGCGGAATGGGGCATACAGACGAGTCATGACTCTTGGAAAGGGCATCGATAGCATGACGTATCCAACACACGCTGTACTGGATGCCACTGGCTGTTCAGATCTCTTGTGAGATCTGGTGGTCTCAAGTAAGTGACGCGCAATCTCGAGAGCTTGAGTTAGAGTTAGATCAGCTTGTCAAAGAACTGTCTTCGCAACTCTGCAGTGTGCAGTTGCTGGCATGGGAAACTGCACACAGCAGAACTGTGTGTCCCAGTTTCTCAGAGTCAAACGACATCTTTCTGCTTGAGACGCAGGACGAGTGACAACACGTCTCAAAAGACTCACCATCTTTTCGGTAGATGTCATGGAGATACAGACCCTTTCATATGTGACGTTCACCCTTGGCTGGTAGTACGCCTCAGCTTCGCTAGCACAAGGAGGTCAATACTCGTCGCATTCACGTCCAGTTCCTGTTGGGTGCGGCAGTGTCCTCACAACATCTGTATCTCAAAGACCCATCACGTTAGCACAGTGGCAGTTTTTCTGGCAAACAGTGGTGATACACATGCAATCAATGTATAATTCCTACTCACGTAGCCATCTGTCAAAATTTCTCCAGGCCTAGGTACGGTAGAGGCGCTGGCAATGAGGCAGACATGTCCAGAATAATGTTTACAAAACAACTACGTTACACGGGGATAAATCAAAAATGAGCTTAATAAGGCATGATACTGAAATATCTGGAAATATCTGATTTAGAAATCAGGGAGTAGCTCCTCTCAACAAGTTTTCAGTGCTAAGGCAAGGACAAAAACGAGGGCGGGTCATTTTTTCCAGCAATGTTTTATCCAAGTCGATCGAATGCCGACTCAACAGTCCTAACAATGATATTCCCCCCTAAGACATGTTTAGTCTGACAACTCAAACACCCTGTCCTCTGATGTCC
>JAXIVJ010010372.1:0-10000 GCA_036785665.1 Chirona hameri
AACTGGATTGGAATGATGTGCATTGTCCACTGTCCGGTGACGTCCACCATCATGAGACCACCACCATCGTCATTAAAGAAAACATCCCACCTTGCCAAATTGCTATGGATGTGCTAATATAGTGTATTTTTACCAATAAATAATAAATATGTCATTGGGTTGGCTGCATTTTCAAGATATAAGTTATAACCCAAAAAAACAATTTTCAAAAGCAATATATTTTGATAACACAGACTCACATATTTGGTATGGATTATAAAGTGTGGCACACATTTCAAATGTGGCCAGTGGCGCCTAATGTTATGACATTTTCTGCTTCAAAGAGGCTCTAACAACTCAAAACTTGAATAAAATCAAATATCTATCAAAACAGTAAATTTAAATTTTAATATAATCCAACAATTATAACACAAATCACCTAACACTGTGTTTCACAAAAGGATTGCTTGCTGATGTATATGGTAGCAAATGACCATATGCATCCATATGAAGTTTGTGTATAAGATCCATAAGGACCATTTTTCAGGATGAAACAGTACATATCTTTGATATTTGATGGTGTACAGACTGAACAAAGGTGTAAAAAGTGATTTCCTGACATGAGCTTAAAAACTGCTATCTCGGTCCCATTCCCCATTATGAAGGTGGGATATTTCCTTTAAGATACTCCTGTTTCATAACCCACAATTTGGGGTAATGAGTAATTACCCAGAATTTGAAAACCAATTATCTAAGGTCATAGTTATCACTTATCTAAACACTGCTGTTGAATAATCTAAGATCACAGTAAATAATTTTAAGATTTTTGGCTTCAGTTAGGCTTAGAACTAATAATATAGATGGCGTTGGGGCCAGAAAGTATAGATGGTGTGGTGCAGTGTCCCAAAATTTGTCAATTTGGGTGGGAAATGACACCCAAATGTGAATAATTTTCCACTCTCACTCCCCATTTAGAAGTGAATTTTCCACTCCCAAATTATGAATTGTGGTATTCCGACAAATATTGACTACAAATACATGATTTCAACGAAAACTACTGCTTTTCAGATTCAAAACATAAATCAATATTGCACCACTTTCTACATAATTGTCCACTTTCAAGGTCTTTTTTGGCTCAGACTTTCCACTCTGACACCCAAACAAAAATGGAATTTTGGGACACTGGTGTGGTGTAGAAAATACAGTGGTCCTTCGGTGGAAAGTGAAAACAAACACCTGAGAAAGAAGATGATAAACACATTTTGATTGTAATTAGTTTAAGTATCTTATATTTGTGCTGGCAAAGTGTTTCCGCAAATGTTGAATTGAGTAATATTTTTGCATGCATTTAAACTTACCATTAAAGGGTCATCCTCACCTTTTTAGTATTTGATATGTAGTAGTCACTTTGACCTGTTTTACCAGTCCAGTTCATTTTGAAAAAATTCTCGCAATTATTTACAATACTCATTTGAAGATTGTCTACTTCACAAACTTAAGGTGCTTTATTAGGAAAAGTACCTCCTATACTTAAATCATTAAATGTAAATAAAGAAAGTGTGCAGTAAAGGCAAATTTAAAAAAGTAGATACAAAAAACAAAACTTCAAATGAAGATAACAAACAATTGAAACAATTGAGGGTTAACTTCAAACAAACTGGACTGGTAAAACAGGAGAAACTGGCTCTATCACATATCAAATTTGAGTTTTTAGGTGGGAATGTCCCTTCAACTATTGAGCTTTTGTAAGGAGACCTATGATGACCTATTCCAGGCATTAGCATGAGGTCCCTTGTCCCTACCCTGAATGGCTTTTGCCATAGATTCAGGAGGATCATAACACATGAATCACACAATGTCAGAGGGTCACATTTGACACTATCAGCATTTAGGATGGCTCTTCCACCCCTTCGCTCCCTTTTAATTTGTCAAAGGGGAGGAGCAAGTTGCGATGAAAATGATACATTTCTACTCATATTTGTTGTTATTGAAATTGTGACCATTAGGTACCAGCTTGAACATGTATAGGAACTGATAGGAACTAGGAAGCATACCTCTCCGTTTTCTTCTTTTTAAAGAAGTGGCTCAAACTTGCCTGCCTCTTCATGGCACTTGGCAGTGTCTAGGTGTCCGGGGAAGACCTTCAAACCACCCGGGCTGCAACAGTAGCTAGCTATTTTTAACCCAATGTTTTAAAACAAATACAAACCCACATCCCGTGCAACGCATGATAAGAGGAGCGGCTACTATTCACAACAATTTCGACACATTTGACACAAGACCTGCGCTTCCAAATTATAAGATGCTTCCATATGAAGGCATTTACTCAATATGAAGTCGTGGGTCTAGTTATTCCTTCGTCGACGACGAAATCATTATTTATGAACGTGTTCATTTTTTTCTTCTTAAAATTTCACAGAACACGGAATTTTATTGTTTTTTATACGCGTTGAGGCTCATATTACAGTTATTTATATATATATATATATATATATATATATATATATATATATATATATATATATATATAATATATATATATATATATATATATATTATTTTTTTATTTTTTTTTGGGGGGGGGGGGGGCAAAAGACATGTTGGCCCCCCTTCCAGGCTTTTGTGGGGGGGGGGGCATGGCCGGATTACCCCCCCCCCCTGGATCCGCCAGTGAACAGAGGCAGTGGCGGCAGGTACACTCGCGGCGGTGCTCTATTGAGACGCGTCGGAACACAGGCAGTGGCGGCAGGTACACTCGCGGCGGTGCTCGGTCCTATCCTAACATAATAGTCGTTCAACGCATCAGGTGTGATCCGAGGTATATCGCACTGCTGCTGTTTACGACCTATTACCGGGCGAAGCACTCGCCATAAGTAGATCATTTTGTTATCATATCGACTTCAAATTTGATACAAATGTTCATGGGCAGGTCGCTTTCATACAGGTTCTTGATTTTTGATTTCTGCAAAATTTGAAAACATGGCAAAAAAAATATTAGTATATTAATTGATTTGTCATTTTGAATTTTCATGAAATTAAAAATCGGGATTTCAATTTCCTAGCCGAGTCTGTTGTTAGTAATTTAACACCTTACAATTTAATTTATCTTCACAACTCGACCTTTGGCAGCGTTTTCCCTAAACCCTTATTTTTCAACAAAATCATAAAACATGACCTCACTCTGACGTCATTTACCTATCATGACACCATTTTGTTATTTGGTCACCATGTGTAGACTTGATGTGAGAGAGGGTGCTGAAAGTTCGATGACGATACTAGCGTTGGTTTATGAGATATTGGACAAAATAATGTGAGGGGGCAAAAATAGCTCCCCCAATAACCTGCGTGTTAATAAAAGTTGCTTTGATTTTCTGCAAATACATATAATAAATGTGTCAACTATCGACATATTTGTCATTTTGGGAGCATGGCTGCGATGGTCCCCTTTGATCCGCTGCTGGGATGTAATCACAATTGGCTGTATCACGGGATGCAATCGGTCGGTACTCTCGGTTGTACCTGTTACGTTTCATTTGAAGTCCACGAAAGGAGCGTCATAATTTGCACATTGCAATCAAAACTATTGCCACCGTGTTGTAATTGTTTCCATGCCCGAAAATGATGATGATTAGGCTTTGGGGGTGTTGTACCTTGTTTGACAATATAATGGCTGATAATTGACTGTTGCAGTGTGGTGATTGGTGTGTGGCGAATGTGGTGAGGCCCTGCCCTGCTGAACTCCAGCGGCGCTGTGCGCTGAAGTTCAGCGGCGCTGAACTTCACGGCTCATCGCCAGCGCGCATGTCGCCACGCCGGTTATGACACAGACATACGGGTGATGTTGCGTCCGTTACGACCCTCCCCTACCCTGTGGCGGCCTACAGATTGGTGAGCCCTGGCCCGGTCTCCACAGCCAGCTCCGGGCTGTCGACGCCTCACCGACACGGGAAGCCAAGTGACCTCGTCAGCAGACTTTTTGCGTCGAGTGCTTCCCGGCGGCCGAGCTGGGCCAAGCTGGTTCCCGATCTTCCCATTAGCCGGCGCCACAGTCGCGTTCCACCGGAACAGAGTTGTTGCTGGCCTTTGAGCACTGCTCAGAAGTGTCTGGCCTTGCCATGTCGAGGTCACCGACTCTCCGAGCCTGGCAATGCTGCTATATAGTCTCTGTAAGAAGACAGTCAATGACAGATCAGCTCCCGACACTGCAGGCACAATGGAGATTCTGGTGAGCGCTGGCAGCTGAGAGAAGACGTGCAGTGTGGTGTGTGGATGTTACAAATGGCACAGCTTGTGGATGTTACAGATGGCACGGCTTACAGAGTTGACATGCTTTAAAGATTATCATGCTGCATCAATGGTTTCGAATTGCTCAAATATACCTATTTTTAGAGTTGACTTATTTGTATATTTCGTTGACAAGTCGGTATCGGACACGTCAGGTTGGGTTAAGGTCATTTGTTTTCCTTTCTGCAAATAAGTTTCATTTCTAGTTTTGCTCTGGTGAAGGTAATACGACTTCAGCTGATTGCTAGCCAACACGGGATGAATGCATGCTGAAACATAGAAGCAGCGCAGTGGCATCCCTACATCTTGCATTTCAGCTCCACAAATGCTTGGTAAGTCAATTGTCGCTCGTATAACCAACAATCGGCACAGGCTGATCTGATGTGTGAACCCCGTTTCAGGTGGTGTTTGTCGCTGTGGCCGCTGATCTGATATGTGAACCCCGCTTCAGGTGGTGTTTGTCGCTGTGGCACAGGCTGATCTGATATGTGAACCCCGTTTCAGGTGGTGTTTGTCGCTGTGGCCGCTGATCTGATATGCGAACCCCGCTTCAGGTGGTGTTTGTCGCTGTGGCACAGGCTGATCTGATATGTGAACCCCGTTTCAGGTGGTGTTTGTCGCTGTGGCCGCTGATCTGATATGTGAACCCCGCTTCAGGTGGTGTTTGTCGCTGTGGCCGCTGATCTGATGTGTGAACCCCGCTTCAGTTGGTGTTTGTCGCTGTGGCCGCTGATCTGATGTGTGAACCCCGCTTCAGGTGGTGTTTGTCGCTGTGGCCGCTGATCTGATGTGTGAACCCCGCTTCAGGTGGTGTTTGTCGCTGTGGCCGCTGTGGTGGTGGCTGAGCGGGGTGTAGAGCAGAATGCCGGCTACGGGACCGGTGTGTACGGACAAGAATACGAGACAGAACACTACGGGTAAGTCGCATAACAGGCCAACAATGCATGCGTTGAACATTTTGCCTATTAACATTGGGCATTGACTGAGGGGGAGGGGGGGAGGGGCGAATAACGCCACTGCCCTGACAAACTTCGCAATAGCTAGCAATAGCTCAACAACCAAGAGGGTCAAAACCAATCAAAAAGTAAAACCAACGTGAAACTTTGGTTGCCTTCTCCTACATCAATTGTACGTCTTCTGAGCAGAAAAGAAGCAATTTCGTCGAAACAATTTCCAGATATAGCGAATTTAGTGACATCACTACACACAAATTTGACGAAAATATCAGCTATACTTTAACAGATCGTACAAAGTCCATATTTTGAGAAAAATGCAATCCAAAATCGTCAAAGATAGCAAATGACAATGGCTGCAAAATGGCTCTCTCGTATTTTTGCAAATTGTGTTTTTTTACCCCCAAAAGTGTTTTAAAAAATATAAAAAATGTGCACAAAGTCAAAATTTGAAAAACTATTCAAACACCAGAATAGATGTTAGACAACCACATATGGACAATTCCCAAATATAAGTTTAAAACAATATCATCATTTTTAACTAACTTATGGCCTACTTAGCTACTTAACTGACCAAAAGTGTTTAAACAAATCGCAAAAATTTGCACAAAGTAAAAATTTGCAAAACTATTCAAAAACCAGAATAGATGTTAGACAACCACATATGGACAATTCCCAAACATAATTTCAAAACAATATCACCATTTTAACTGACTTATGGCTGATGGCTCCTAAAGTATGTGTAACTCATGACGTATTTTTAATTGTTGTCTTTCGTGTTTTTATGACCAGCTACGAACAAGTTAACTTCACCACTGCATTTCTGAGGCAAAACTGGTCCAGAAACATACCTTTTATTATTTAGATAGATCAATTCCGAATTTTGACCTTATGTGACCTGCCCTTGACTGAGCTTGACATTAACTTCACTTAACCAGCGACTTACTGGGGCTATTTTTTCCCCCTCCCGTTAATTTGAAATAACTCCTAAACCAACACAAGTATCTTCACCACACTCGCACTACCTTCTCTCACATCAATTCTACACATGTTGGCCGAAGGAAAACGATGAGATTATGATAGGTCAACCGGAAATGACGTCAGAGTGACGTCATGTTCTTCGTTTTTTGTTGAAAAATAATGGTTTGTAGAAAACGCTGTCAAAAGGTATAATGTTTGAGATAAATTAAATTGTCTTAAATCAAATTACTGAAAATAGACTGGGCTATCAAACTGTTATCTTGGATTTTTATTTTTTTCTTCTTCAAAATTTTGAGAAATCCAAGTATATTTTGTTTTGTTTCTACAAAATTTTCAAACAAAATCAGAATTATCCAAAAACCGGAATATATGTGTGATCGAGGAAATGTGTTCTGTGAATATGTGTACCAAATTTGAGGTCGATATCTTCAGAAATGACTGACTTATGACCTTTAAATGACAAAAATCGACCACCTCTCACAGCATTACTATGCATAAAAAAATGCATTTCCGTTTTTGCTTTTTACTTTTATTTATATGGAACAAACAATGTTCTAAGGTCATTTTTTCGCGTTCTAGACGAGAAACAAACCCATAAACATGTGTTACAACGCCTAATGACCGTAATCTGCAGTTTGACCTCATGACCTCGAATGACCTTGACCTGACCCAAGGTCTTAAACAGCTTAGAATGGTACTTAGAAGTGTCAGACACGAATTATATCGATTTATCGACTTCTTATGCGTTTAATATCGCAATTTTGCGCAACAATTCTATCCATCGAGACCTTTTGACACGGTCAAACATTGACATAGACATAGACATGATTTCATTGTGTACTTGACCTGACATGTGCCGTCATAGGTGACCCCGAGGTCAACAATATTATGTTTCCCTCAACACATTTCACAGGGCTATCGAATCCCGTTTGAATTTTTACAATCGGTCCAGTAGTTCCTGAGATCTGAGGGGGGGGGGGGGGGGGGAAATAGCCCCCCCCCCCCCAGTAAGTCGCGTTATGGAATATACCCCAGTAACTCGCGAGTTAAATGGGGTCAGAGTGTAAAATGACTATCGCTATCGAATTATGCGTGTAAAATAATCCATAAAACACGTGTCACATGACTTTCGTAGATTTGTTGCGCATAGTGACCTTTGATATGACCTTTGCCCACGCATATTATACCTTTGAGAGCACTTTGGGCGATATTGGTAGCAGTCGAAGGCTTTGTATGGAAAGTATGACCCATAGGCACTCAAATACCTCGATTGTAACCTTTGACCTGACTGTGACCTTACATGTGACCTTTATATGCAAATTTCGAGTATGCTTTGCTAGAGATGCGTCTCATTGCAGAGAGCTTTCGAATGCCGCCTTGCACGTCTCGCTGCGATCATTGGTTCGGAAGATAACCAGGGTCGATATTCGCCCCCCCCCCCCTACGTGTCAATGGCGTTCGGCTGAGACACAGTCAGTGGCGGGTTAAAATCGAGAACTTTCACGTTATCTTGTAATAATTTTCGGCCATCAAACAGTTATTTTATTGATATTTATTTTAGGGGCCATATTTCGGCGCTTCTAGCTTTTTATTATAGTATAGTTTACTTGGCGAAACTTCAAAACCAAAAAATAATTCGTGGAAATGACAACAATTGTCAACAATTGTTTTGTGTTACTTGGTGGCCAGTTGCTTCCATAATTCAACCTTGTTTCGCTCCGGTTACAGGTATCAGAAGGTGAAGACCTTAGTGAAGCACGTACCTGTGCCGGTATACAAG
Source organism: Chirona hameri (assembly GCA_036785665.1). Lineage (NCBI taxonomy): Eukaryota > Metazoa > Arthropoda > Thecostraca > Balanomorpha > Balanidae > Chirona > Chirona hameri. The sequence continues at coordinate 7,978 of JAXIVJ010010372.1, forward strand.
AAAGTGCCTTACCCCGTTATCAAAGAGGTGCCCGTCGTCAAGCCCGTCTACAAGACGATCGTCAAGTACGTGCCGAAGCCGTACCCGGTGGTCCGACACGTGCCCGTCGTCAAATACGTGCCCGTGGTGCAGCACGTGCCGGTCGTGAAGCACGTGCCGATTGTGAAGCCGGTGCCGGTGGTGCACCACCGTTACCACGTGCAGAAGGTGCCTGTGCACATTCCGTACTACGTACACAAGCCGAGCTACAGCCACGGTCACGGCTACGGCAGCCACGGCGGCCACGGCGGCCACGGCGGCCACGGTCACGGCTACGGCGGCCACGGAGGCTACAGCGGCTACGGCGGCTACGGCGGCTACGGCGGATACGGCGGATACGGCGGGGGAGGATACCACTGAAGCGCAGCCCGACGACGTGTTAGACATATTCGGTGAATTATTGGAGCTTGAATAGCGTATTTATTGACTTGCTTTGTGGCTATATGGTCATGACCACTGACTAACCTATGTTAGTGTGAGATAGGGGTTTAAGCCACATTGGCCATGGCCATGACCACTGACTAACATATGTTAGTGTGAGATAGGGGTTTAAGCCACATTGGCCATGGCCATGACCACTGACTAACCTATGTTAGTGTGAGATAGGGGTTTAAGCCACATTGGAACAGCTTTACTGTGAGCGTGCGCCGTATTTTTGAAGACGTCTTCGTGTGTGTAAAAACATGGTCACTGTGCTTTGTATTCCCAAAACGCGCAAAGGATCCCATGTACAACGCAAATATGCAAAGAAGATATGTTTACTGACAAATATATACTGTCTAATGTGTTCAACAATGTACCTACAACTGGTGAAATAAGCAAGAAAGTCTACGGATCTGCAAATATTATGGAATGCAAAATATAACAACATTCTGGCAACTATTATGTAATTTCTTAAAGATGCCAAATGTATTCCAGTAACACTTATGGAACGTGTTGGCTACATTTCTTAAAAAGGAGCATTGCCACTGCAGCCTAGAATCACAGTGAACAGCGTACAGCGTACCCACATCGTACCCACAGCGTACCCACAGCGTACCCACAGCGTACCCACAGCGTACCCACAGCGTACCCACAGCGTACCCACAGTGTACCCACAGCGTACCCACAGCGTACCCACAGCGTACCCACAGTGTACCCACAGCGTACCCACAGCGTACACACAGCGTACACACAGCGTACCCACAACGTACCCACAGCGTACTCACAGCGTACCCACAGTGTACCTACAGCGTACCCACAGCGTACACACAGCGTACCCACAACATACCCACAGCGTACCCACAGCGTACCCACAGCGTACCTACAGCGTACCCACAGCGTACCTACAGCGTACCCACAGCGTACCTACAGCGTACCCACAGCGTACCCACAGCGTACCCACAGCGTACCCACAGCGTACCCACAGCGTACCCACATCGTACCCACAGCGTACCCACAGCGTACCCACAGCGTACCCACAGCGTACCCACAGTGTACACATAGCGTACCACAGCGTACCCACAGCGTACCCACAGCGTACACACAGTGTACCCACAGCGTACCCACAGCGTACCCACAGTGTACACACAGCGAACACACAGCGTACCCACAACGTACCCACAGCGTACCCACAGCGTACCCACAACATACCTACAGCGTACCCACAGCGTACCTACAGCGTACCCACAGCGTACCCACAGCGTACCCACAGCGTACCCACAGCGTATACCCACAGCGTACCCACAGCGTACCCAGCCCCTCCCCCCCCCCCCCCCCCCTCCCCGCCGACCTTATTATAGCAGCACTACCTCAGGCCGATGCACCAAGGCTGCGTCGCGGTTTACCTTTCAAAGCGTTTTGTATGCTTAATATATCTTTGCACAGCTGTAGCCACAGCCAGACCAGCAGCGTTATTCAGAGTATGACCGTGCAAAATTATAACTAATTTGTGAATGTTTTTTAACTGGCTGTAATCTGCAATTAAGATTTTTAATGTTATTTC
>JAXIVJ010010372.1:15000-30000 GCA_036785665.1 Chirona hameri
CATTTTTTTTCAAGGTGACCTATTCCTTTAAAGGGAAGTGTCGACCTTGGTAGATTCGAGCGAATGCTATACAATGACTAAACAGAGTACCCAGATAATTACTCTGCTATTAATTTGTCATAAAATCCGGGAACTGCGAAGATATTCATGAAATAAAATATTATACAACATGACGTCATTTTCAGATTTACGTCACAAACGCGTCACAACCAGACTTGTCAATGATTCATATTTGTCATGAGTCGATTCACAGTGATTCACGGACCATAATGAATGATTCAATCATGATTCAATCACTCAACATTACCATAATGAATGATTCAATCATGATTCAATCACTCAACATTACCATAATGAATGATTCAATCATGATTCAATCGCTCAACATTACCATAATGAATGATTCAATCTTGATTCAATCACTCAACATTAAAATCACTCAACATTAAAAGGAAGTGTCGACTCCTTTGTCTAATTCCTTTGATTTGGAATGTGCGACTATAAGATTGTATGAGCGTGATAGGGAGGTCATGCTCTACCTGTGTGTCAATTTTCATGCACATCAGAATAGTCTGCTGTTTGACCTTAAACATATGACCTGCTCTAACTCCTTTGATTTTAAATGTGCGACTCTCAAGATTTTACCAGAATGATCACTAGGTCGTGATCTATCTGTGTACCAATTTTGAAGCCAATCCAAATAGCCGGCGAATGTATTTCCGAATGTGAATGTGAGTGTGAGCCAATTGGACACGCGTGTTGTTTATTTTGATTATAAAATGATATTTAAAATATGTATTATAATTGCAAATTCCAAGTTCCAAAAGCATTAATGACTTTACGTTTCACTTTATTAAGCGAATAGAACATTTATTTTGATTTTGCATTAGGTATTATTTTGTATAAAACATGATGTGGAATAAAGCGGCGCCGATGCGACAGTGATATTTGGGACATGCGGAGGTCATGCAAATGTTTGTTTATGATTTATTTTTTGATATGGTATAGCCTAGAAATTAGGAAAAGGTGGGTACCTTTTGATAATTTTTCGTGTGAAAAAGGTATGCAAATGTCTTGTGCAAATGTACCAGTCTTGTGCAAATGTTTGTTTATGATTTAGTTTTTGATATGGTATAGCCTAGAAATTAGGAAAAGGTGGGTACCTTTTGATAATTTTTCGTGTGAAAAAGGTGTGCGCAGCACTGTTTGTTTGTTATCAGACTGTGTGGTTTATGAACCAAAGTATGAGTTAGTTACCTTTTCTAAGTATTTAGGCACCTACCCCTAACCCTACCAGTTCCAAGGTATTCACCTAGTTAGGGCTGATTGAACAGTGGCTTTGTGCCCACTGGAGTTGGACACAAAGCCTCGCTTTCTTTACGCATAGATGAATTACAGGCTACAGCTCAGGACACAGAGCTCATATAATTGGCCATTCAGTGCCTGGTTTGTCCACAGGGCACAGATGAATGCTGGGCCGCTGGCATATTTTGTGGACAGTTTATGCTGTTCGACCAAAAAAGAATGATTCTTTGAGCAATGAATGATTCAATCAGCCTATTTTGTCTGTATGAATGATTCAATCAGTGACTCACAACAGGTTTGCGCATGAAGTGAATCGATTCATGAGTCATTCATTTGAAATAAGAATGATTCAATCAAAAGTAGTCGATTCACATTGAATCATTGACAAGTCTGGTCACAACTCCCGATTTTATGGTGAATCGAATTAGGTAAACAGTACTACTTTATGTGCGCCCCCAGTTTTATAAGGGACAAAATTAATGGAACAGCCAGAATGGCCACTTCCACCACCAAAGTGGACACTCTCCCCATCAACTTAACAAACACGCCAGAATGGCCCAAGCCACCTCCAAAAAGACCAATTCACCACCAAAAATACGAATCCACCACCAACGATGCCAGATGGAATATGGAATACAGAAACCCGACTAAACAGCATGAACATTGAACAGCATCAGGGTGCCGGCGGAGGACTTTAAACATTCACCAATTTTTTTGTATTATTTTTTAAAGCAACTGGCTGGTCGACAAAGACATGCCAGAATATACGTAATTGAAGCATCTCATACTCCCTGTTCGCCGTTATCGGCGATCATGGGCATCAGGCTAGGATTTTAGGTTACGGGAGGATGGATAAATCCAAGATAAATCGGTATGCCGATCGACCTAGCTTCATAGGCGTCGCCAGGATTTTTAGGCTGGGGTGGGCAAAATGCAAATGCAAGCTAAAGCCGGACCACGCCGGATCGAATGGTGAAGAATGGTGAAGACGCCGGATCGAATGGTGAGAAATGGTGAAGGTCCACTTATATTGGACTAAAGAGGATAAAACTCAAAACGGCACCGTTTTGAACCGCGCTATATCGAATGGTGAAGGCCTCACCCAAATCGGTCCCCATAGGTTAGGAGCATGACGTCGTCGGCAACGATTTTTGGCAGTTTTGGTCCAATTTGGTCCACTTAAATTGGACCAAAATGGATAAAACTCAAAACGGCACCGTTTTGGACCACGCCGGATCGAATGGTGAAGACTCCGCCCAAATCAGTCCGGCCATAGGTTCGGAGCATGACGCCGTCGGCAAATTGGTACGGGAAAATCCGGGTCCAATTTGGTCCACTTAGACTGCACCAAAGTGGATACAACTCAAAACGGCCTGCACCAAAGTGGATACAACTCAAAACGGCACCCATTCCGACCAGTCGGAATCGATTGGTGAAGAAATCAAGTACATCGTCGGCTAATCTGGTCGTTTTTTTTGGACCCTCCAATTGCAATGGCGGCGGGACCCGTACTCGTCAGTTGTCACGACGCTATCTGGCATGACAGTTTAGTTTATAAAATGATCTTGTTTAGCTGACGAGGTCAAATATACTCATTTCTGGTTTTATTTATACCTTCCCTACTAGATTTTGGTATTCAGTCTAAGTGATTTGGTGGTAAGTTAGCCAATTAGGCTGTGAGTGTCCTTTTTGGACATTTTTTCTTCCATCTCGATACTCAAGTGGACGTTTCGGCTGCAGGATGTGCTATATTGGTGGTGGAAGTGTCCAATTTGGTGGTGGCATTGTCCAAATTGGTGGTATTCATTTATTTGGCTATGGAGTGTCATTTTAGTGGCGTTTTGTTTATTTTGGTGGCAAGTGGTATTTTTGGTGTTGTTCTGTCGTTTTGGTGATTGATTAACCCTCGAGTTACTGGGGGGGGGGGGCTATTTCCCCACCCCCTCCCGTTATTTTGCAATAACTCCTAAACTAACACCGGTATCGTCACCAAACTTGCAAAACCTTCTCTCACATCAATTCTACACATGTTGGCAAAAGGAAAAATATGAGATTATGATAGGTCAACTGGGAATGACGTCAGAGTGACGTCATGTTCTTCGGTTTTTGTTGCAAAATAATGGCTTGTGGAAAACGCTGTTAAAGGTACGATGTTTGAGATAAACTCAATTGTCTTAAATCAAATTAATTACAATAGACCGGGCTATCAAACTGCTATCTCAGATTTTTTATTTGTTTTTTATGAAACAAATTGAGAAATCCAGATACATTTTTTTTTTAAACAAAATTTTCAAGAAAAAATCAGAATTATCCAAAAACCGGAATATACGTGATCGCGACGTGTGCGGTGAATATGTGTACCAAATTTGAAGTCGATATCTTCGAAAATGACTGAGTTATGACCTTTAAATGACAAAAATCGACCACCTCTCACAGCATTACTATGCATAAAAAACGCATTTTAATTTTTGCTTTTTACTTCTATTTATATGGAACAAACAATGTTATAAGGTCATTTTACGCGTTCTAGACGAAAAAAAACCATAAACATGTGTTACAACGCCTAATGACCGTAATCTGCAGTTTGACCTCGTGACCTCGGATGACCTTGACATGACCCAAGGTCATACACAGCTTAGAAAGGTACTTAGAAGTGTCAGACACACGAATCATACCGATTTATCGACAGCTTATGCGTTTAATATTGCAATTTTGCACGACAATTCCATCCATCGAGACCTTTTGACACGGTCAAACATTTTGTACTTGACCTGACCTGTGACGTCATCGGTGACCCTGAGGTCAACAATATTATGTTTCCCTCGATAAATGTCCCAGGGCTATCGAATGCCGTTTGAATTTGTACATTCGGTCCAGTAGTTCCGGAAATCCGAGGGGGGGGGGGGGAAATAGCCCCCCTCCAGTAAGTCGCGTTATGAAATATATCCCAGTAACTAGCGGGTTAATAGGGAGCCGTTTTATAATGCACACCGTAAGATACACATAACAAGTATGACATCTGGTAGCACTTTTTTCTGTGACGGCACATGGATTCGATTTTTTGTCTGTGTCAACGAACGGAAAAACGATTATTTTTCCTCAAGTATTTCCTGTAGAACAAATTCACTTACAAAGTAGGAACCAGAGACACTTTTGGGATGTTTTAAACATGAAGGAAGCAGATCAATCCCGAGGCCAATTCTAACGCTACGTGACGTCACGGCTGCCCGTCATTCCCGGAAAACGCCTTCTGCTACGCTGCATTTGTTTGGTGAGTTGCAGGGGGTGTCATGCCGGGATTCCCATGTATCGGCTGCCGAGCGGCTCGGCATTAGTGATGACGTCACTGGTGTTCTGGTCCCGTCGTGGCCTGCCTCGTCACCGCAGCTGCGCTTTCGAGCGTTTTGCGGTCTATTGACGGGTGCTGGCGAACGGCAATTTGAAGTCGTCGCCGTTATATAAGTAAGATAGTTAGGTTGCAAGTCAGTTGCTTGACTTGAAAGCATAGACCTTTGATTTAAAAAAAAGTTTTTTTAGCATATCTTGAACATTACGCCAAAACAATGCCATTTATCGCTCCTCAGGCAGACCGAGGCAGCGCGTGGTCGTCCCGCCCCTCAGCCGGACGGGTGCAGCGTATGCCCGTCTCGCCCTCAGCCGGACCGGGCAGCGTATGGCCGTCTCACCCCTCAGTCAGACCTGCAGCGGTCCGGCTGAGAGGCGGAAATGACATTGTGTTGGCTTAATGTTCAAGATATGCTTTAAAAAAAACTTTAAAAAACAAAATATTTCAAAAGCATAGACTTGCAACCTAACTACCTAATATATTTATCTTACGGTGATGACTTCAAATTACCGCTCGTCAACACTAGTCAACACCCGTCAAAAGACCGCAAAACGCTCGAAAGCGCAACTGCGGCGACGGGGCTGGCCACGACTGGACCAGAGCACCAGTGACATCATCGCTAATGTTTTGCCGCTCGGCAGTCGATACATGGGGAATCCCGGGATGACACCCCCTGACATAAATTATAACGGTGTTCAATAAGACGTGGTGTGCTGTGTACAATAAGCTTGACCAATCACCATTGAGCTCGCTAGAGCCAACTCATCGCTGATTGGTCAAACTTACTGTACACACCGTGCTAATGCTAGTCTGAACACCACTATTCTCATGTGGGGCAAAAACTGCGGGGCGGACGGCAATCGCCAAGGCCACCAAGTTTGGCGAAATAGAGCCAAGTTCTTTGGGCTATAATGCTGTGACGTCATCAGTCAATCGTGTATAAACCTCCCATCTGGTATAAACCTTGGCGGTTCGTTCGAAAATTTGCTCTACACTGTAAACAATATTGACAAGCTATATGTCAAAACAGGGGCTTCAAACAAGCCATCGCCCTGTTGGTATTCAAATAACACAACCTTATAAGAGTCTGGGCAGGGTAAGAATACCTGTAGAATACCTGGGAAGTGTAAGTAGCCTTGTTTTGAAATAAGGGATCAGGCTTACCCTTGTCACTAAGCTATTCAAACAACACACAGCATGGTTTGGGATTGGTTTTTGCCTTCTTAAAGGAAATAGTTCACCTTCGGGAAATTTTTCAGAACACGATTTTATTATATTTTTTAATACAGTTTCTTTTTTTCTTTTCAAAAATGGTCCTACATCGCGCCAATTCAGGACAGAAGGTCGTAAATTATTAATGTTATGGTGTGCATTATTGGTCTGCGCATGCTCCATGGCAGTGCTGGCACTTTCAGACGGTACGGTACATCATATATGCGCCGTATTCCTTCGCCAAGAAGTCAAATATCTTCGGCTGGAGAGTTTTTTCAGCCAATAAAAGTTCCAGATAAGGATTTCTCAACACGGGCTACAAAACTGCTATTTCAGTTCAAAACCCATGTTGAAGGTGAACTATTTCCTTTAAATGAAAAGGTCCACCCTCCTTCATTTACCAGCTGCTGACAAGCTTCATGCTGCATATGGAAATAGCCACAGACTCGCCATGCTCAGCTGATCCAGCTTTGACACGCTGTTCCCATGCATATAGATTACGAAGCAGCCCATTTAGGTGGCCTTGGTGTTTGTTGATGATGTCATTGGTTTGGGACTTGTAGAAGGATGATTTTGCAGGCTTGATAGCTAACGAGTCGCCACGCCGGCACCAAGATTTGTCGCCATTTTTTTTTGCGACTGAATATTTGCTGTGATCTCCGGGAGTAGCGAGCTGTGCGTGCCTGAAAACATTGTTACTATGCTGGTAAGTTTTGTTTTCATGGCCTGCAAATGTTTTGACATACTGGCAAAGCGATTTTCTTTAATTCTGATACCTAATACACCCTTTTTCGTTTGCTTTTGGCCGACGTTCGAAAACTCAGGTAAAACTGTTCTTTGGGTAAGAGAGATGCAAATTTGAAATTATAGTTTTCATATATGCAATCCCTCAGTCCTCAACTGTGTTTCTTTAGAACTGCAGTTTCTTTTCTATTTACATGATTAATTTAATTTATTGCTATGAATATTGTCATTTGATGGCACAGCCAAGCTTTTGACACAAGCTCGAGTGACGTGATTCCACTCTTGCAATGGTGATGGATCGTCAGCATCTTCCCTGATGCATGAGGTTTATGAGGTTTATGCATGAGGTGCAACCAGGTTGACCTTGGTGTGATGGCTGTCGGTGGCAAGATCACATTTACGTTCAATGTTATTTCCTGCAAGAAGCAAGATTCAAATTGTGGAAGCTTGATAAATTTAGGTATTAGCTGCGCAGGCATCACACTTCCGTACACCAACTGTAGGTAGTGTAACAAGGGTCGGACAGTGCAGCCCGCTTGATGACGTCACTGGGAGGGTATTTTCACTATCAATCGTAACTTTCCAGGGTGTATCCTATGTAGTTTTATCCCTGATAGTTTGACTGACTGATTGAGAAACAGAGCCGTCTTCAGGCAACGATGGAGGGGGGGGGGGGGGCAGAGGCGTTCTCAGGGAGCAATGATGGTGGAAACAATTGTAATAACAATCAAACCTGACCTAACCTTTATAGCAATTACGGTCGCAGGGACCCACGTTTAGAATGCTCCACTTGCATTCACTCACTGTGCCGTAGAACATACTGGGGGCTGTCCCCTCCCCCGCCCATCTCGTGAACAAAACCTAACCCTATGGTGTAAATACATCACAACTTATTATGCTGTAGGGTTAGGTTTTGTCTACAAGATGGTATGGGGGGTCCGGGGGGCGACAGGCGACAGCCCTCGGTAGGTTCTGCAGTGCAGCGAGCAAATGCGAGCGGAGCATTCTAAACTTGGGTCCCTGTGACCGTAGTTGCTATAAAGGTTAGGTCAGGTTTGATTATATTATTACAATTGTTTCCACCACCGATAGTGAAAAATACTCTCCCAGTGATGTCATCAAGCCGGCTGCACCGCCCGCCCCTTGTTGCGCTACCTACAGCTGGTGTACGGAAGTGTGATGCCTGCACAGCTAATGCCAAAATTTGATGGTCTCTTTTATGTATTTTATGATCTTACGTTCAGCACTGAATACCACAAGATAAAATAATCCCTACACTGTTTCCACCAGTCAAGTAAATTTAGAAGAAAGGCTGGAAAATTATGGCATGTATAAAATATGAGCCAATTGTTTTATTATATTAGAAATTCAAAGTAGCATCCTGTCTTGTTTCACCACAAAATGTAATCTGTTTGTATAGGTGGCTATACTAACAGCAGTGCATTATTGTCCCGATCAAGCATTGCTAACATATACCATACCCACTTATAGCATGCATAATGTACACGATTGTAATGTATAATTATTCCTTTGATTGATGTGATCAGTTAAAATGGCTTAACATGTTCATTATCATTGAACACATACAAAGTTAACCAATTTTAAATTTTACATCCTTTATCTGAACATGTTCCAAAACAAAAATGCAGAAAAATGTCAGCCTGAACACTCCTTGAATTTCATGCCATAGGTAACAATATTGGTGTTGCGACGTGATCTCCTGTCTGGTCACTCACGTGGTGTCATCGACATGAGGTGTGCAACAGTCAATGGTTTTTGTTTGGGGGGGGGGGGGGGCGTTTCTGTCTCATTCCAAGTCATTTTGATTTTAGAGCATTGCCAAACGGTTTTGAATGCGAACAAACTGTTTTGAGAAATGTCTAAATTATCACACTTGGTTGTGGAGAAGCTCCAATATGAAATGCACAATGACGATCCTTTTAGAATGAACAATTTTTTTCTTCTTCAGATGTGCTATTTTCTACCTGCACAATGTTAAAGTTTTGCCCAATGACAAACTGAAATCTGATTGTGGCGACTAGTTTTGCAGATATGTCAACTGTTCTGCACCAACCGCGCGGGGAAGGGCGCCAAGTTTGGTCCTGTATTGAAACAGTTTTGACTATTGGCCATGCTCAATTGAAAAAAGGTGTAATATTATATTAACATCATAACTACCATTACCTAAGCTTCAGGATATGCTAAACTTTTGCTATGATGGAAATGCTTTCTTCATTGACAGTCTGAGCTCTGTTTGACTTTGACCTTAGATATAGCTACATATGCAGGGATGTAGTTTATAGTTATATGAAAATGATTGGGGTGCTCAAGACCTTTTTCAATACCAGCCCTCAGTTGTTGCAATGTGTGTCAGTATTTAAACCCACAAGAAACACTGCCCTGTGTTTTTTATGAAATACACAGGTTTTTCCAACCCTTACCTTGTATTCTTACCTTGTTGGGTTCCATCATGTAACATGTTGGGGAAGGCATTTGAGGAAAGTCATGAAGGAGAGAGAGAACCCTATACAGATGAATAAGACACACCATGCCAGTCATATTGCACATCACCGGCTGTCTATTGAGTATTAACAAACAATATTTGACTGGAATTGTGCGTCTTACAGGTATAAGTCCTAGTTTTGCTCATTGCTGTCTAATTATATAAATGGAACACACTTTTTCATATTGGAAAAGTGATGATGCAAGCATTCCCATTTATGGAAAATATAGGAAGTGCCTGACTTTCTAGCGATGTTGGAGTCAAGTGTTGCACGACAGTGATTTCTACCTGGCAGATTCAGACTTGACATAGTGAGATGCATATTCCTTCCCTTGTAGTGACAAAATTCAACCTTTAAGTCAGTTTTTGTCATTGATGATGATGTGGTCATGTATATTTGCTTAAAGGGAATGTTTCACCTTTGTGTTGGTTTTGAACTGAGATAGCCATTATCTTTGGCCTTTATTGAAATGTCGAAAATACTAAGGTCATTTTCCCCAAAACTTAGCCGTTTTTAAGCAATTTAATTTCCCATTTGCAAAATGGGGTCTAGGCTAGTGCTGCCGCTGATTGGCCGACAGCTACTTTTTCAGCCAATCCCACTTTGTCAGCCAATCAGCGGCGGTCTATAGCTCAATAATGACGTCATCATCCCAAATTTAAAACCTTAATTTGTATAAAGTTAAGTGACTTTTCTAGAGAAAAATATCTCCATCGCTTTCAGCAGCACTTACTTCATATTTTCGACTACAGCCAGCATATATTTGACAATTTCTGGAAAGGTGAATCGTTCCCATTAAGATGTAAAAATAACCAATGATTATTATAATTAAATGAATGAGTGCCTGATAAAGATTTGTTATTGGACAAGCCAAAGGCGAGTTCAATAAGAAATATTTCAGGCATGAAAATGTGTACCATGCGATGTGTCCATTAAATAGTGTACCATGCGACTTATTTGTAACATGGTATGATCCAAGAACAAAAGTGCTATTAGATCCTGTAGAGTCCAATAACACTTCAGGTGCTTCCCCCCATTGGCTTCAGCATTGCAACCCATAAACAGTTGCATTTATTAGTACAATATATGTAGCATGTGCTGAATATAATGATCTCTCAGTTGCATGATAATAGGCTTGTATAAGATTATTGGGCATGACCAGTTTGTTCAGGAGCATATGCACAGGTGTTAACAGGTGACACGTGTGGTTTCCACTAAGACAGTGACCACTGATGAGCTGATATAACTTTTTTTGGCCTCTAGCAGTTTCTAGGGCATTTTGTGATGCTGATTTCAAATTTGGCATCCATTTTACATTAGTATATGTTCCATCGGGGTCATGCACTTTCACAGGTCAACCGAGGTCACTGACCTCCGATGACCTTAGACAGGGGCGAATACAGGGGGGCGGCGGAGGGCGCCCCCCCCTGCGCCGAAGGCGCAGGGCGCCCCTCCGCGCCGAAGGCGAGTTCGGCGCAGGGCGCCCCCTCCGCGCCGAAGGCGCGGAAGGGCCTCGTAAGCAGACCAATTTCCGCGCCGAAGGCGCGGAAATAGGCCCCTCTGGCCAGTGACTGCGCCCTTCTGGCCAGTGACGGCGCCCCTCTGGCCAGTGACGGCGCCCCTCTGGCCAGTGACGCAACCCTCTGGCCAGTGACGGCGCCCCTCTGGCCAGTGACGGCGCCCCTCTAGCCAGTGACGGCGCCCCTCTAGCCAGTGACGGCGCCCCTCTGGCCGGTGACGGCGTCCCTCTGGCCAGTGACGGCGCCCCTCTGGCCAATGACGGCGCCCCTCTGGCCAGTGACGGCGCCCCTCTGGCCAGTGACGGCGCCCCTCTGGCCAGTGACGGCGCCCCTCTGGCCAGTGACGGCGCCCCTTTGGCGAGTGACGGCGCCCCTCTGGCCAGTGACGGCGCCCCTCTGGCCAGTGACGGCGCCCCTCCTGCTAATGACGTTGCCCCTCCGTGGCGGAGAGGCGCTGCGGTCAAACAGCGAGGCCAGACTGAAAGCCATCCTGCTGAAAGTCCAGAAAAACGCCAGAATGGATGCATACGACGGTAAATGAACGCAAATATAGATTATCGGTCAAAAGTTAAATTGATGCTCGATATTATGTGAAGTGTTTGTGTGATTTCTTCTCAGCACGAGCACCGACATCGCCCATCCCCCAGAGTTTTTTTTTATAATATCGGACAACGGCATAGCGAATTTCATTCTCAAACTAAATTTTAAAACATCACCATTTTTGACTTATGGCTCCTAAAGTATGATGTATTTTTAATCCATTTTTTTCGGTTTTCAATAACCAGCTACGAACAAATATACGTCACCACTGCATTTCTGAGGCCAACCTAGTCCAAGCAAAATTCATTTTCATTTATATTATAAATTTACAAATTTGACCTTATGTGACCTGACCTTGACCTGTGCTTGGCATTAACTTCACTTAAATGAGATGAGGTGGTAAAATGACTCACTATCGAATTGTACGTTTACAATGATCCATAAAACATGCATCGAATGACGCATGTTTTATGGATATAACCTAAACCTTTTGCGCATAGTGACCTGACCTTGGCTAACAATCAATTTAGCTCGTGCGGTATGTGTACTATACCTTTGAAAACACTTTAGGTCATAATGGTTGCAATCGAAGGCTTTGTATAGAAAGTATGGCCCACACACTCAATTACCTCGATTTTGAGCTTTTACCTCCCCAGGTTCTATTTCCACGTATCAACCAGGTTCCCAGGTTCTATTTCGCCCACCGTGGTACATACCTTATGATTGAAAATAATTGGTTGGCGAGGGAACCGTACCAAACAAGTCGAAAGGGCATGCTTTCTTTAATCATCGCCACCACTAAAATCGTCATCGTTCACTAAAATGCACCTTAAATGCAGATAGCCGGACAAACACATTGCCCCGAACTTTTCCCGACCGACCGCTCAGTATGAAATCTTCGAATATAAAAGCATGTAAGACATGCTTTCAGATTATCTGTTAAAAAAATCCCCACACGGTTCGTTATAAGGGTTCGGAGGGGTCAAACTACGGGAGATGCACCATTCGAAAGCTGAGCTTACGCGGAATTAGTCCATCGAGCGCCTTTTTTTATTGACATTTTGTCCGAAGTCGCGCCTCTTTCGTTTGGCCAGGGCTATCGCGTATGGTATGGCGAAAATGCAGACCAATGACGTCTACCGATTCGTCATGCTCTGCACGTCAACAGTGCCAGAAAAGTGGTTCCACGATCTAAGTTCGCGGAACAAATTTGTAATGCGTATACCAGTAATTTTTGCGTATTTTTTATACGCGTTTCTACACAACTTATTTTCATATATACCAATATGTGCATACATTATGATGTGGAAAGTTGATGAGTCGTCAGTCGTATTTCCTGTACAGATATGGTCTTGGCGTTAGTCGGGGACCGAGACTCCTGGGTCGTATGTTAAAAAGGTACGTTGCGTATGCGTATATGGGAAACTGGACTCAAGTCTCAGTCTAAAGTGCTGCCGTCTTTTGCATAGCGTGTTTGTAGTGTCCCAGGGATATCCAATATCCATGGCCCCGATGACGATGGTATCGGTGGCGGGGTTGTAACCTGAATACGCACAAACTTTTTTGGGAGGTTTTACAAAGTTTTTGGTTTAATTTTTGGAAAAGTACCTACCTTCCTTCCCTAAATAACTGCAGAAAAGTCCTTCCCTAAATCACTGCAGAAATTTCGGGAATTTGGAGGTTCCGCCTTACGATTTTTTTGGACAATTTGTGTCGCATCACTGTCACGTTCCGGCCATTGTTCGGAAAGTCAAGTCTCAGTCTATTGTTTATGCTCGTCAGCCATTTGCACCCGCAGACTAAAAAAAATCATTCTTTACAAGCCGTTTTCACGAAGGATTATTGCGCTGAAAAGTTTCTGAAAGATTCTGAAAGTTTTGAAAAACTACACAACTTTAACATGCGATTTTTGGCTAGAAATGTCCCTCATAATTTTGAAATATGTTGGTAAGAATAAAATATGTTGACAAAATTGCGGTTTGGTGGTAATAAGGAAGATAAGTATTGATCGGCACTAAGGCGCACTCCCGCCCGCGCCTCACACGCAGAATCGCCCCTCGCGAAACGCGAACTGAGCACTGCGGGCCGCCGGCCCGGCTTACGGAGCGGGCTCTCGGCCAGTCACAGACAAACGGTGCATCGCATGTTGAAAAACCTAGCTCTGTCCACTAGCCAAGGAGAGCATGACAAATTTACATCCACCTCCGATCGTTACAAATGGTACTTTTGGACTTTTGGTACTTTTGGACTTTTGGTACTTTTGGACATGCATCATATTTGCCATATACACCATATTTGACGTCAGATGCCACAGCGCGGCCGCCGCCGACCGGCTGGCCGGTCAGGGTCAGGTCATGACCGGCGGCGGCCGCGCCATGGCCTCTGACGTCACATCGTGTACAGACTCGAAGCTGGCCAATCCGGGCCGGCGCCCAGTCCCGGTTAGAGGCTACGTTAGGCAAATATGGTGCATACAAATGTCCAAAAGTACCATTTGTAACGATCGGAGGTGGCTGGAAATTTGTCACGATCTCCTTGGATAGCTAGGACATAGCTAGGTTTTTCAACATGCGATGCACCGTTTGTCCGTGACTGGCCGATAGCCCGCTCCGTAAGCCGTGTCGCGAGGGGCGATTCTGCGCGTGCGCAGAATCGCACCTCGCGACATGGTACGATTCTGTGTGCGGCGGGAGTGCGCCGTAGTGCCGACACCGGGAGCGTTTGGCTTTGATGCAGCCGTGCAACCAACCAAACCAACTAATATGGCTTTGCATTCTATGAGACATTGACGTGCAGAGCATGACGAATCGGTAGACATGTCATTGGTCTGCATTTTCGCCATACCATCGCGATAGCCCTGGCCAAACGAAAGAGGCGCGATTTCGGACAAAATGTCGACAAAAAAAGGCGCTCGATGGATTTGGGAACAATTTACATCGCTGAATTCCGCGTGAGCTCAGCTTTCAAATGGTGCATCTCCCGTAGTTTGACCCCTCCGAACCCTTCCAACGAACCGTGCCCATAACTGACAGTCGGATTCGGAGTCGGCAACATTTTTCCGACTGACTGGCCGATACCTCCGAGTCCGACTCCGCACGCTAATTCGATCTGAGCAGATGATCATTATGCGAGCGAGCGATAATGCGATCGATAATGACTTCGTGGGCAGGGGCTTTTTCCCGTCCGAACGATGCAATATGCATTCTGCGAACTGATCTTTGTGTACCCCTTTCAGCTGAGACCTGTGTCCGGGAGCTATGCGCCAACATCGAATGCAGGTTCGATGAACTTTCTGCCAGGCCTGCCGGCATGAAGTACTGCGAGGTGAGCATGAACGAGGAAGGCAAGAACTACCGCATCAGGCTGGAGGAGCATGTCATCGCCCTGCCTGAGGCATCGCTCGAAGCGGCGATCTGCTGCTGGGCTGTGACCTTCCCGGTATTGAACATAAAGTTCCCGGCGCGCAACCCCAGGAACCTGTGCGTTTTCATGTACCGGGAAGTACTCGGAGTAAACGGCGGGCCAGCACTGAAGCCCGCGGTGCTGAACTTTTTACGCACTTTGTAAAACAGCCACGACTGAGGTTCCTGTTCAGTCGGAGGTGCCTGCTCAGTCCGAGGTGCCTGCTCAGTCGTGAGGTGCCTGCTCAGTCGTGAGGTGCCTGCTCAGTCGTGAGGTGCCTGCTCAGTCGTGAGGTGCCTGCTCAGTCGTGAGGTGCCTGCTCAGTCGTGAGGTGCCTGCTCAGTCGTGAGGTGCCTGCTCAGTCGTGAGGTGCCTGCTCAGTCGTGAGGTGCCTGCTCAGTCGTGATTTGCCTGCTCAGTCGTGATT
>JAXIVJ010010372.1:42500-47437 GCA_036785665.1 Chirona hameri
TGATGGCTCCCTAAGTGTAAGAAACTGATGACGTCATTTAAAAAAAATATGTATCTCTGAGCCAACACTGGTCTAGGAACATGCCTTTTTATTTACATTTATCAATTTCTAATTTTGTGGTTTTCTGAAGAGCAAAATCGCTGTTCTGGATGTGGTAAATCCGAGGTCATTCACTTGACCTGGAAGGTCATCCGTTGACCTGAAACCTAAAAATTGCATACTGTTAGATTCCTCTCATGACAGGCAACATGCTGGTTCTTACCGCATTGCTCTAAGTTGCTTGGTTTGGAAATTAACAGGGGAGCCTGTCAGGCACCCCTCCCCCCGTCGGGCGAAGGTGAAAAAAGCTCCCATAGGGCGAGGGTTAAATGTCTGTATCTAGTCAATAAAAGCCAAAAACGCAATTTTATTATATGACGTCATGAGTTACCCATACTTTAGATGTTATAAGTCAGTCAAAAATAGAGATATCAGTTTTAAATTTGGTACGATAGTTGCCTATGTATGGTTCTGTGACATATCTTTCGGTTTTTTGCATTATTTAGATTTTTATTTTGTGATAATTTCCCACAAAAAAGTTTTTTGATTTTTTGGGGACAGAAACTAAAAGTTTCACAAATCCGAGATAGCCAGTTGGTAGCCGTTGCAATTTGACATCTTTTGGCGTTTTTTGATTGCTTTTTGCTTCAAACGCGGCATTTGTACGGCCTATCAAAGTTTAGCTGATTTTGGTGTAAAACTCACGAGTTGTACACCAAAATCAGCTAAACTTTGCCAGGCCGAACAAATTCCACATTTGAAGAAAAATGCACTCGAAAAACGCCAAAAGATAGCAAAATTGTAGTGACGTCACTAAATTTGCTATAACTCGATTAAAAAAAAATCGACGAAATTTCTTCATTTGTGCACACAAGACGTAAAAATGCTGTATAAGAAGGTACCCGAAGTTTCACGTTGATAGCGCTGTTAGTTTTTCAGCTATTGCGAAAACTCATCAGGGGACATTAAACGCCCCCCCCCCAGTCAATGGCGGGTTAACTCTAGATCCCTGTTGATCTTTGACCGGATGACCTGATTTGACCTTTGACCTTGATATAATATCATTATTAGATATCCACATTCATTCTTGCCCAACACAGATGGCTGTTTTGTAATTATGCACAGTTGCACAGTTGATCAGTTGATCTGCAAAGCATACTTATCCGTGAAATGTTCTTAAAATCCACGGGAGGTCAAAACGTAATTTTAGGTCATCTGAGGTCAGTGACCTCAGTTGACCTGTGTAAGAACATGCCCCCAGTGAAACATATTATGTTAAATGGATGCAAAATTTGAAATTAGCGTCTCAAAATGCCCTAGAAACTGCCAGAGGCCAAACAAATAATATCAGGTCATCGGAGGTCAGTGACCTCGGTTGACCTCTTAAATGGTCAACAGAGGGCATGATATCAGTGGAAACCGTAAATGTCACCTGTTAACGCCTGTTCATATGTTCCTGAACAAAAAACACTCGGAAAGTGCACAAGTTACAAGCATCGATACTACGGGACGCCAGTTGCGTCTGCCATGACCTTGAGAAACCGGTCATATGTCACGGGTCATAGGCAGTAGAAGTTTGAAATTTTCAGAGTTTGTGTCCAATCGTTATAAAGTACGGTACTGAACGTTTCATTACAATCAGTTGATAAACGCGAGTTATTCCCGAGAAACCGAGAGGGTGGGGTGGCATCCACTCCCTGCACTGACGAGGGTTAAATTAATGTAGCGGAGTAACGGACTAAAGTAACTTCCGTTACATTTGTCGGATAGGAACGAAGTAACGAGTAACGGAACTACTTTTATGATCAACGGAGTAACGAGTAACGGAACTACATGTTTGAGTAACGATGCCCACCACTGGGGGTAGCACCGCTCTAGTTCAACTCGTGTCAGCTATAGTCAGTTATAACAGCTTCTGCGCTTCGCTGCACGCTCCTCAACTTTCGCCTCCAGATGCCAGATTCGATTTTGAGTCTCCCAATTGGATGGTGTTAAGCGTAACCGTGACATTTTATCATGCTTAGAGTTCACGCCGAGTTCCACATGTTGGGTGTGGTGGGTCTTTGGATCGAGTCTGACCTTTCGCAGTCTCCAGGTCGCCGGATTAACGTTGTCGGCTAACCAGAGTTCGCAGCTGTCGATCCACATTTGGAAAGGTCATTTGGTGCGGCTGTATGTCCGATGCCACGGCCTCACTTCATGTCCCCGTGCAGTCCTCTAATTTGCCGGGCCCGAATAAAGGAGGCAGTCCCACAGTGAGCACAAGTGCCATATGGGGTCACTGACAGGAAGAGTGCAGCCGTGAAGATCCCGCTAGGAGGGTGGCGAACATACTGAGCCTCTGCCATGTAGTGTGTGCGTGGTGTGTGCCAACAATGTATGTGTGTGCAACCAACGTCTCAAATCCAAGGTTGAGAACCAAAAAATGACGCCAAGTTCCAGGTTTTTTGGTCAAACTGACGTACCGCGCCATTGTAAGCGTATCAGGTCTCCATTAACATGAAGGCACGGCGCGGGCCTCCATGTTAATGGAGACTGGCTTAGTCTGATCAGGTACTCGCAACAAATATACAAATGCCTCATTAGTGATGTGATAAATCAAATAAACCAAATAAGTAATGTGAATACAACACAAAAATATGCCCCTTGGGCCTAACACTGCAAGATAAAAAATGGGTCTAAGATAACTTTGTCACTAAGCACGTGAAAAACATACTCATGTGGGATAAAACAGTATATTAAATAAAACCCAACAAAATACAATTCTGGCATTCACGCATCAGAGGAACACCAACAATTTAATTGATCTCAATTGCTACCATAACCGCCATGGCTATCATAGTCTCCATAGCTAACATAGCTATCATAGTCTTCGTAGCCCCATAGCCTCCCTGGTTTCCATAGCCCCCATAGACTCCCTGGTTTCCATAGCTCCCATAGCCTCCCTGGTTCTGAAACCACCATAGCCTCCCTGGTTTCCGTAACCACCATAGCCTCCACGGTCTCCGTAGCCTCCATTAGCCTCCCTGGTTTCCGTAACCGCCATAGCCTGCCTGGTTTACGTAACCACCATAGCCTCCGTGGTATCCGTAGCCATAGGCCGGCTTCTTGTTGACGTAATAGGGAATGTGCACCGGCTCCGACTTGACGTGGTAGCGGTGGCTGACGATGGGCCTGTGCTCGACCTTCGGCACCAGCTTCAGCAGCGGCACGTGCTTTCACCCTCGGCACGAGCTTCAGCACCGGGAAGTTCTTATACACCGGGTACCGCTTTGGCACCACCTTGAACACAGTGTTGTAGACGGGTCTGTAATCGGGCACCTCTTTATAGACCGGGTACGGGATCTCCTTGACCACGGGCACGTGCTTCACTACTGTCTTCACCTTTTCATACCTGGAAATAGAGGAACGTTGGTGTTATTGGCAATAGGGTATTTTGGTGTATTCTTGATCTTAAATTAATGTTATAACATCTTTCATCTTTATAACTATTTATTTTTATCTGATTATACTTTTTGTAAAATAAATTCAAATTCGTGGAATCGAAAAGCATCAGCCTTCCAAAATACCATTGTCTTTCAATCAGAATTGGTAGCCATGTCCTACGGCAAGTGCAATACATTAACTGCAGGATTGACATAGCAAGAAATAAGGTAAGAAATGTACACAGACGCCGAAGCAAGACTTCCAGATGGTTTGATATTCAGTTCAGCTGGTTGTTTTTGAAGGATTATATACGAAAATTCTCCATCCGATGTAAAATAACGACGCGTTTGCCATCCGGATTCAGTTCACAAGTCTTACTCGTTCTGGTGGTCATCGCTGTGTTTCGGAGGTCCGTACCGACCCTCGGTGTGACCCGAGTTGCGCGGCCGGGACCTTCCTGACCTCCATGACCTCTATGACCTCTATGACCTCCATCGTCTCCGCTGGCCACGGCACAGGCCACAGTAACAACCAGAAGAGACCGCTGAAAAGGTGCTTCTGTGAACATGATGCAATGCTTAACGGGATTCATCCAACTAAAAAAAAATGTTGCCCTGTCAGGAAACTCATTTTATTTGAAAATATACATTGGTTCTGTGCTTCTATTGCCACTTAGTAAAGTTGATGACAAAACGAATCCAAATTGGTATTTGTTCAATACAAAAAATATATTGCATAATCTAACTTACTATTTGAAGAGCCTGTGTGTGTGTGTGTGTGCGTGTGTCAGCCAACATATAGTGCTGTGAAAATTTCCGGCCAGCATGGGGCTCGAACCCACTACCTTTGCGTTGCAACGCTCTAACCAGTTCAGCTAACCAGTCAGGTGCTCGGGGTGCCATAGGAAAGCTGCCTCTCCCCTACCCCTCGTGGCTGGCTCGTTTCGCATGGTGCGGAACCTGTTCGGTGGTTAGGGCGGAGCCTGTTCAGTGGTTGGGGCGGAGCCTGTTCGGTGGTTGGGGCGGAGCCTGTGTGACACGACCACGGGTCACGTGCTGACTCGGGCTCAGGTTGCAGCACGGTCATATGGTCGCAGTGTCGCGCGCGGAACGGCGCGTGCGGGAGCGGGACAATCTGTGACCGGTAGACTGGGTGCGGGGGGCGGATGCATTCTGTGACCGGTAGACTGGGTGCGGGGAGCGGGACAATATGTGACCGGTAGACTGGGTGCGGGGAGCGGGACAATATGTGACCGGTAGGCTGTGTGTGATGCTGAAGTTCATGGGTCACTGGGGACCGAGTCAACGGAATAGCGGGTCACATTAGTTCTCGAAATATGTAAATGTGCTAACGGGTTAACGGGTGAACGGTTAACCATCCACTAGTAACATCACTTGAGGCGATGACTTTAGTCAATCAAACATGCATTTCATTTCAGTCCCACTTCATCTCCCACCGGGTTAACCCGGGTT
>JAXIVJ010010373.1:0-27500 GCA_036785665.1 Chirona hameri
CCACCGGTGTTGTTGAACTCGAGGTAGGCCTGTCACCACAGCACGCCCGCCCCCGTCTGCTGCGGCCGGTCTCACAAACACTGCTCTGCCGCCCAGCAGTGGCCGGTGTGATGACCGTCCTCCTCTCTCCCCGCCATCCTCTCTCCCCGTCCTCCTCTCTCCCCGCCATCCTCTCTCCCCGTCCTCCTCTCTCCCTGCGGCCGGTCTCACAAACACTGCTCTGCCGCCCAGCAGTGGCCGGTGTGACGACCGTCCTCCTCTCTCCCCGTCCTCCTCTCTCCCCGTCCTCCTCTCTCCCCGTCCTCCTCTCTCCCCGTCCTCCTCTCTCCCCGCCCTCCTCTCTCCCCACCCTCCTCTCTCCCCACCCTCCTCTCTCTCTCCGCCCTCCTCTCTCTCCGCCCTCCTCTCTCCCCGCCCTCCTCTCTCCCCGCCCTCCTCTCTCCCCACCCTCCTCTCTCTCCCCGCCCTCCTCTCTCCCCGCCCTCCTCTCTCCCCACCCTCCTCTCTACCCACCCTCCTCTCTCCCCACCCTCCTCTCTCCCCACCCTCCTCTCTCCCCACCCTCCTCTCTCCCCGCCCTCCCCTCTCCCCATCCTCCTCTCTCCCGCCTTCCTCTCTCCCCGCCCTCCTCTCTCCCGTCCTCCTCTCTCCCCGCCATCCTTTCTCCCCGCCCTCCTCTCCCCACCCTCCTCTCTCCCCGCCCTCCTCTCCCCGCCCTCCTCTCTCCTCGCCATCCTCTCTCCTCGCCCTCATCTCTCCCCGCCATCCTCTCTCCCCACCCTCTTCTCTCCCCGCCCGGCTGTCTGGAAGAGACAGCCCGTGTAGAGAGAGGGGGCGGACAGCAGCGGTGACACAATACGACGCGCAGTCGGTAACGAATGGTGCGCGACGCCGCCCGTCCCTCTCCCTCGATACGGCTTACGTCAGAGGTCGTCTGGGGTCACCCCGGCTGAGCAGAGGTCACCGCGACTGAGCAGAGGTCACCGCGACTGAACAGCGGTCACTGCGACTGAACAGCGGTCACTGCGACTGAGCAGAGGTCACCGGGCGGCGGAGGTGACACCAGTCTTGCTCTGGAAATGGAGACCGATGATCGGCGACAATCAGTTATAATGGCCGTGATGGCCGTTGAGTCACCGTCGGTGAAGTGGGGTGACAGGACTCGCTGCTGAGTTGCCGTGTGTCGCCGCCGTCACCGCGCACCGCCGACCTCGACAGTGACATTGTATCGGCGGCGGCTGCTCCCGCGTGTAGGGTGAAGGTCGCGGGAGCTCCGGCGAGTGGTGCGGCGGCCGCGGGCAGCTCGCCGCTGTGCAGACGGGTGCCGTTCTGCACGCTTCTCACTGTACTGACAGGACAGGACTCTGCGCTCCTAAGGAGTCGTCTGACTCCCCGGAGCGGTCACTGACGGGACCTTCTGAGCCCTCTAAGGAGTCGTCTGACTCGCCGTGTCCCCGGAGCGGTCACTGACGGCACCTTCTGAGACAGGACCTTCTGAGCCAGGCAGTGACATGACTGGCCGGAGACAGTGAACACTGCCAGGACTGGCCGCTGGCCCGTGGGCATTGGACTGCCCAGTGGACTGCCCAGTGGGCACTCAGGGCAGTCTAGTCTGAGTCTGATGGAGCCGTCTGAGCTGTCTGAGACCCTGTGGCAGTGACACCAGACGGGCACTAGCGGCCCGCTCCGGCACTCGTGCTGTGACGAGGCTCGGCGGTTTTCCTAAATGTCACCCGTCGACTGGCCCACCACCGCGCCGAGGGAGGGCGATGACATGCCGTCTGGTATGGAGCACGAGTCATCGGCTGACTAATGAAACATTATTAAAACAAACCGCACAGTCAGGAGCTACGTCTGTCGGTGTGTTTTCTATTAATTCAATATTGAAGTTTATACGGAAAATAACGATGGAGGCTTTAATGTACCAAAACTGTTACGGTTTTATGACCTATCGGGTTAAAATCGTTTCGCTTTTTCATATTTCAAGTGGATTCGCTGCTATATTTTCTTATAACATATGCATATGGTAAACATCCCTAAAGCTCAGCCCACGTGGCGTGTGCTGCTGCCGTGCTATTAAATAATTACTTTAATAGCACGGTACGTTTTCCAAAACATATTGTTGAGCTGAAGTTCTGAACCGTCACGACTTCACGTATGTCGCACTCGCCTATGCACTTCTGACCTTGAGAGCATTGTGTATGTTGCTGCATCTCCGACAATCTCGCAAATCAATGTGTTTACCAGCGCGCCTGCTCTGCAATTTTGCACAGTCGATTCCCGGGACTGTGCTATCGGCCGCATTTTAGTTCTGTCTAATCCCCGGCGGTCGCTGTGACGCGGTGCGATATTTGTCCGTCTGTGTTTGTCTCTGTGGCGCCGCGCCTGTGATGGTTCTCGGCGGACGGCGCAGTATCGCGGGCGTTCTCCAGCCTGCCTGCCAGCCTCCGCCGCTGTCTGCGTGACCGGTCCCAGAGGACACGGCACTATCAGCCGGTGGCGCCGCGTCTCCTCAGAAGCCGGCCCGGGGGTGCTGTCCGTCACCCCTCCTCCCGCCGCCCGCCGCCCGCCGCCCGCCGCCCGCCGCCCGCCGCCCGCGGCACAGACCTGCCGTAAAGCCAGATAATCGTACCGCTGCCCGCGGCACAGAGCTGCCGTAAAGCCAGATAATCGCCATTCGCCAGTAATGCGGCGTGCAGGCTGCCGATGACCGGCGGCTGTGTCGGCACGGGTCGCAGGCCGCACCCGGTCCGGTCCGGTCCGGTCCGGGGGCGACACAGAGCTGCCGCAGCCTCCCGCCGTCAGCTCCTCTCCCTGCCGTGCACCGGACTCTGTGTCCCAGCCGCTCTGGACGGCCCCACAGGCCACAGCGCCGCACACCGGGGCATAACGGGTGGCGTCTGGACCCGTGTGGCATGCGGCGATAGGCTGCGATAAAGGCCCGGCGGCGGCGGCGGCGATAAACGGATAAAGGCCGGGGGTGGTCTGCACGCCTGCTGCAGTTCTGACCGATGTCGCGGGAGCCGCCTCTCTCCAGCGGCGCAACATCGTGCTTGCTGCTCGGCTCAGCCCGCTCCTCCAGACCGCCATAGGTCCGCCGCTGGCTATGTCGCGACGCGCACGTCCCTGGAGGAGCGGCCCTCCTGGAGGAGTCTGGAGGAGCGGCCCTCCTGCGTGAGGGCCGCTCCTCCAGACCACGATAGGTCCGCCGTGCTGGCTATGTGGCGACACGCACGCGGCTGCTGTTTCGGCCGGCTCCTGTGTCCCGTGTGCGTGTGTATCCCATTATCGCTGCCCGGTCCGTATTTAACCAGACACACTCCGTCGACTGCAGCTCACACTAATGCACGGCGTCAAAATATGCGCCGAGTCGCCGGCCCAGTGGCTGCCCGGCCGCCGAGCTGCCGCCGAGCCGTCTCTCATGAATAGTCAGCCGGCGCCCACGCTGACACGGTGAAAACGGCGCCGCTCGGCCGGACGGTGCGTTTGCGCTGCGCCGCTGCGGCCGGCCCGCGGGGCGTCCAGCGCGACCCGACCAGCGGCGTGCCAGCGCGACCCGACCAGCGGCGTACCAGCGCGACCCGACCAGCGGCGTACCAGCGCCGGACGGACGGACGACGGAGAGCAGCGCGGTCCACCGACGGCGAACGGCTCGTGCCGCGCTGAAGACGTTACTGCTGGCGGCGGTAACGACTTCAGTAACGGCGGTAACGACTTCAGTAACGGCGGTAGCGACTCTGCGAACCGCCAGCCGCCCACAGGCCCACGGCCGCTGCGAGGTGTTAATGACTGGGGGACGAAGGAGACCGTTGGAGGTTCACAACGGCGCACAACTGACATACGATAGGGACTGACTGTTGCCATTGGCGAGATGGGAAAAATTATAGTGTCGTAGTCTTGCTGGCTGTGCCGGAGTCTGTGGGACTTGCTGGCTATACCGGAGTATGTGGGACTTGCTGGCTGTGCCGGAGTCTGTGGGACTGCTGGCTGTGCCGGAGTCCGTGGAACTTGCTGGCTGTGCCGGAGTCCGTGGGACTTGTTGACTAGTGCGGTTGTGAACCGAGTAGGTCTGTTTCGCCGTGCGTCACACAGGCTTCGGTGTGCACCTATGCACTGCCGAGCAGGGCTCACCTTTGTTAGCTCTTGACAGTGAACGCGAACAGCCTATATGCACGCCACACTGGAAAGTTTGACCGGCGGCGGCACCGTTTCCTCTGGCGAATTCCTGGCAATCTGCGCCATCGGCAGTGTGTTTCGCCGGCCGCCCTGCTGGGGGGCGACTGACCGGTGGGCCACCGGCGGGTGCCACGATCGCCACTCGGTCACGGCGTCACGGCGTCGCCGTCTGTACCGTCACAGCAGCGGTACGGACGTCACCGTCACGTCACGCTCGTGTCAGCCCTCCCGGCTGACCACGGGCGCCGTTCAGTCCCGTGTCCGATGGTATTTTGCAGCGGATTGTGTCGTTCTATGGTGCAATACATCGCAGCGTTTACTGCAGCCGTGCGGTTCTCGCTATTTTCGCAGCGTTTATCGGCGGTTACCGTCACGCGCCGTCACTCCTAAATCGTCCACGTAGAGCGGGTGTTGATGATGCTTATATTTATCGTTAAATACCGAGACGACAATTTGCGTACGGCTGTTTGTTGCTGGTCTAACGAGCTGCGTATTGTACGCTTCGCTGTGCTCGCCGTCGCATTCCTGAGCAGCACATCCGTCTGACGGGGTGTTACCGACGCAGTTCGCCAGGCTTAACAATGGTGTTTGTGCCTGTGACGCTCGGCGCGGCGCGGCGCGTGACCCGGACCATTGGAGCTCGGTCGCTGAGCGATGCGCGCGCCCCGGTCACCGTGCCGCCGCCGCCCGGCCGCCAGCAGCCACGCCCGGGGACGTGACCGGTGTTCCGAGTGGACCTGAGCAAAGCGTTTGACGCGGCGGGAGTGCACTCGGGCCGCCTCTGCAGGCGGTGTGAGCTGCGTGGGCGGCAGCAGCTGCGGAGAAGGAGGCGCCCTGACGGCGGGCGGCCCGGACACGCTCCGCGCCGGAAGGGGAGGAGCTGGCGGTGCGGTGCGGCGCGGGTCGTCACCAGGGCGGCGCACTCGGGCCTGTCCTTTTTTCCAACACAATGCAGACGGCGTGCTGTCCGGGTGCAGCGGCCTGTGGCGATGGCGTGACCCGGGCCGACGCAGGTGGGGTGCACCCCGGGTCTCTGAGATCGGAAGGAGACCCCGGAGACGTCGGAGACAATGCAGACAGATACACATATTCGTGCTATTGTCTCCGGGCGGGTGTGGCTTCCTCGCCTGTCTGATACGATTGCGACGTGCCGCATCCCCTCCGGCCTTCAGTCTGCCCGTCATGCCGGCTGCATTGGATCTCGGGGCGGTCCGGCGCCGGGCGGAAATGGTCTGGTGGGGCTCCGGCCTCTGACTGCCGGTGGGTCGTGCTCAGGCTGATTACTCGCCTGTCCGTCTCGGCGGGGTTGTATTACAGGCCTGTGCTGCCTACCGCACGGTGCGTCGAATGCGTGCAGTGCACGTTGCCGCTTATCTGTACATTGGCCTGCCGGACACTGACGCTGACTGCGTGTGGTGTTAGTGGCCTGGTGTGGTATACGCCTTCGCTGTAAGAGGGTGTGCTGTGTAGTGTAGTGTGGCTAGTGATTGTGGGTCGCCTCGGGCCTATGCCGCTGACCTCTGATGCTGACCGATGTCAGCAGCGGGAGGGGGAGGTGTACCGGCACGCCTGAACCGGCCGTACTCTACCGAGCCGCAGAGGCACTCGAGCTCGGCTGAAGAGCCTGAGCTCAGGCACCGTGTAACCGGCGTAACAGCGCGTAACAGGGTGTAACAGCGCGGAACGCGCGGCTGACGAATGTGACAGCACGGAAAATTATGTACTTATCACGGAAACACCGTGCAAGTATTGTCGGTGGAGTTCTCTACTCTTTAGTGCCTGGTCCGTAGTCATCGTTTCAGATAGAGTCGTATACAGCATATATGTTAAACAGTTGTAAACTAACCGACTCCTCAGCGAGTACGGCATGCGTTCGCTTGAGCTTGCTGAGATTGTTAAAAATGCGAAGTTCATTTGTCTTTTGATGCAAATCGGCTCATTTTTTTGTTGGCTCAAATCGGTGATATGTAGTTTACACGTGCTATATGCTCACATGCCTTTAACCGCAATTGTGTTGTTTTTTTCGGCTGTCACCTGACGTGTCCGTTTCTCCTCCCGACAGTCGTGCGCGTCGTACATCCAGGTGAACGCGGGCCCGCCGGGCCGGACGCGTCCGCGCCGGACTGCTCTCGAGGACATCGACAACCACGCCGCGCTGATCGGTCTCCAGGCGCTCACGCTGAACCTGGCCACGGCCAACAGGCTGTCTGAGGAGCCTGAACCGAGGAAGAAGTGTCTGAAGCCGCTCAGCATCTCCACGGCCCGCAAAACGCCCGAGAAACACGTGTCCATCAGGTAAACTGGCCGGTTGACGGCGGCCGGTGCGGGTTTTCCGTCCGTTTTATCGGTGATCACCGGATGTTGATTGTTCGCTGGTGGCGGTCATTGTTTGCTGGTGCTGCGGTCGGCACGGGCCCGGCTACTCGGTACTGTTCAGCGGGGGTGGGGGAGGGGGTCGGCTGACAGCTGACCGGGGAAAGCGGAGAGTCGTTCTGGGAAGAAATCGGCCGACACGGTCACAGGCATGATCGGAGATTTTCAAGTCACTTAGCCAACAGTGGCCGGATGGGCTGGCCGTGCGCCGGAGAACTGTTATCCTGACCGAGCAGCGCTGCCTCTGCTCTGCTCTGCTCTGTACTCAGGCTGATTAGCAGCGCTGCCTCTGCTCTGCTGCTCTGCTCTGTACTAGGCTGGTTAACAGCGCTGCCTCTGCTCTGCTCTGTACTCAGGCTGGTTAGCAGCGCTGCCTCTGCTCTGCTCTGTACTCAGGCTGGTTAGCAGCGCTGTCTCTGCTCTGCTCTGTACTCAGGCTGGATAACAGCGCTGCCTCTGCTCTGCTCTGTACTCAGGCTGGTTAGCAGCGCTGCCTCTGCTCTGTACTCAGGCTGGTTAGCAGCGCTGCCTCTGATCTGCTCTGTACTCAGGCTGGTTAGCAGCGCTGCCTCTGCTCTGCTCTGTACTCAGGCTGGTTAGCAGCGCTGCCTCTGCTCTGCTCTGTACTCAGGCTGGTTAGCAGCGCTGCCTCTGCTCTGCTGCTCTGCTCTGTACTCAGGCTGGTTAGCAGCGCTGCCTCTGCTCTGCTCTGTACTCAGGCTGGTTAGCAGCGTGGGTCTGATATTAATGTCAGCTTTTACTGACCTAGCCTGACCGCTGACGTTGCCTGACTAGACCTGACGCCTTTCCTTAGCCCGCTGTCGTCCATTGTCCTGCCCTGGCCTGGCCTGACTTCACCTGACCTGACTTAACCTCTTCCCTCAGCCCGCTGTGTCCATTGTCCTGCCCTGGCCTGGCCTGACTTCACCTGACCTGACCTAACCTCTGCCCTCAGCCCGCTGTCGTCCCCGATCTACCTTGACCTGACCTGACCTGACCTGACCTGACCTGACCTGACCTGACCTGGCCTGACTGACCTGACCTGACCTCGCTGCCGGCAGCCCTCTCTCGGCCGCGCCGCGGAGTGTGGCCTCGTCGTCGCCGAGGAGTGTGACCTCTTCGTCGCCGAGGAATGTGACCTCGTCGTCGCCGCGGAGTGTGACCTCGTCGTCGCCGCGGAGTGTGGCCTCGTCGTCGCTGAGGAGTGCGGCCTCGTCGCCGCGGAGTGTGGTCTCGTCGCCGCGCAGCCGCCCGTCTCCGTCCCGGAGCGAGTCGTCCGGCTTCCACAGTCTGCCGAGCCCGGGCAGCTCGTGCTCGGAGGCCTCCTCGGGCTGCAGCGGCCACCGCGCCCGCCTCTTCACCAACCACAGCAATATGGAGGTGAAGTCCAGGTAAGTCAGTCGAGGGGAAGGGCAGGTGGAGGTGAAGTCCAGCTCAGTCAGTCGAGGGGAAGGGGCAGGTGGAGGTGAAGTCCAGGTGAGTCAGTCGAGGGGAAGGGGCAGGTGGAGGTGAAGTCCAGCTCAGTCAGTCGAGGGGCAGGGGCAGGTGGAGGTGAAGTCCAGGTAAGTCAGTCGAGGGGAAGGGCAGGTGGAGGTGAAGTCCAGCTCAGTCAGTCGAGGGGAAGGGGCAGGTGGAGGTGAAGTCCAGGTGAGTCAGTCGAGGGGAAGGGGCAGGTGGAGGTGAAGTCCAGCTTAGTCAGTCGAGGGGCAGGGGCAGTTGGAGGTGAAGTCCAGCTCAGTCAGTCGAGGGGCAGGTGGAGGTGAAGTCCAGGTAAGTCAGTCGAGGGGAAGGGCAGGTGGAGGTGAAGTCCAGCTCAGTCAGTCGAGGGGAAGGGGCAGGTGGAGGTGAAGTCCAGGTGAGTCAGTCGAAGGGAAGGGGCAGGTGGAGGTGAAGTCCAGCTCAGTCAGTCGAGGGGCAGGGGCAGTTGGAGGTGAAGTCCAGCTCAGTCAGTCGAGGGGCAGGTGGAGGTGAAGTCCAGCTCAGTCAGTCGAGAGGGAAGGGGCAGGTGAAGTCCAGCTCAGTCGGGGGGGGGGGGGGGGGGGGGGGGCAGCAGTGGTGTGGTGGTGCAGCGGGGTGTTGCGCCGGCAGGTAGTGGCGGACTGGTGAGATGTTCCCACGAGTGGCGGATGTTTTTTACTTCCCACGTGAGTATGAATGGTTGGAGGTAGCGTGAGGCGTGTGAACTTATCACCGCTGCTGCTGATGGTCTCACTGGAAGGTGTGGGGTCGGTGATGATGTGATGATGGTGATGATGGTGATGATGATGATGATGATGATGATGATGATGATGATGATGATGATGATGATGATGAGGATGAGGATGAGGATGAGGATGAGGATGAGGATGAGGATGGAGGATGGAGGATGGAGGATGGATGAGGGATGAGGGATGAGGATGGATGAGGATGATGATTGGTCTTACGAGGTCAGTGTTTTAACTGTTGATATGATAACTCTCAGTCTCAGTACACGCTGCATGCTCTGCGGCTGGTCTGGTTAGCCGTGTGTCCGGAGCGGCCGGTATGAGTCGAGCAGAGCAGCGACTCCGCCTGTGACCTCTGCGGCTGGTCTGGCTAGCCGTGTGGCCGGAGCGGCCGGTATGAGTCCAGCAGAGCAGCGACTCTGTGACCGCTGCGGCTGGTCTGGTCAGGAGCGGCCGGTATGTGGAGCTGGCGTCCAGCAGAGCAGCGACTCTGTCTGTGACCGCTGACACCGCCGCTGTGCACAGTTACAGTGGCAGTGATGTGTGCAGACGGGCGGCGGCGCCGCTGCTGCGGGAATACTGATGGCACGGTGTGAGGGACCCCGAACCGGCACCCGCGATGTCGGATCAGACGCCGCGCTGGCAGCTCGCTAAATGTAGCGGCACGCGCCGCACGGACCGCTCGCTAACGATCCGTCATGGGCCGGACAGCGGCTGAGCACCTCACACAGCCAGCGGTGGAGATGAATGGGAGCCACTGCCCCGGCCCGGCGGAACACGGTTACCGCTGGCACGCTGTACGGGTGGGCGGCGCTGTGCGTACCTCCCGCGGGGACCGGCAGGGCGGTGGCGGAGGTGTCGAGGAGCCCCTAGGTGGTGGGTAATGGACCCGGCTTATTTAGGGCGCTTTCTGAATAGTGGCAGTTATGCATTACCCAGATGGGTGTTGTTGGCCGTTGGAGGAAGTATGTTAGACGACGAGATGCTCGTTTCAGCTTTGAGCGGCATGACATTCTTATGAAAATATAAAACCTGTGATTTAAGGCGATGCTTTGCATTGCATGAGTCGACGCACGTAATATGTGATCAACTTTCAAGCGGCAGCTGCACGCCCCCATATTAATTTGGTCTCCTGTTCATATTTCGTGAGTAACCAGAGTGCACAACTCATTGCAGCTAGCCGGCAGTCGGCGGCCCATGTGACCCGTGTCGTCCCACCCGCCGTCGGTCAGAACGTCGTTGGACAGTGCATCAATGTTCGACAGAGCTGGCGCCTGGCTTGAGGCCGGCTCCGTGCTGTATCCAACCGGCGGTGCTGCGGTCGGCGCCAGACTTGAGGCCGGCTCCGTGCTGTATCCAACCGCCGCCGGGCAGAACGTCGTTGGACAGTACAGCAATGTTCGGCTGATCTGGCGCCTGACTTGAGGCCGGCTCCATGCTGTATCCAACCGGCGGTGCTGCGGTCGCTTTATCTGCCGCTCTGTCCGATCTCCCGATGATCAGCTGTGAGCGATCGGTCCCGCCGTTAGCCGGTCTGTCTCCTCTCTCATCCGGTCCGGTGGCGCTCTGTCTCCTCTCGCTGGCCGCGGGTGGCGCTCTGTCCCCTCTCTCTGGCCGCGGGTGGCGCTCTGTCCCCTCTCCCATCCGGTCCGGTGGCGCTCTGTCTCCTCTCGCTGGCCGCGGGTGGCGCTCTGTCCCCTCTCTCTGGCCGCGGGTGGCGCTCTGTCCCCTCTCCCATCCGGTCCGGTGGCGCTCTGTCTCCTCTCGCTGGCCGCGGGTGGCGCTCTGTCCCCTCTCGCTGGCCGCCGGGTGGCGCTCTGTCCCCTCTCGCTGGTCGCCGGGTGGCGCTCTGTCCCCTCTCGCTGGCCGCCGGGTGGCGCTCTGTCCCCTCTCGCTGGCCGCCGGGTGGCGCTCTGTCCCCTCTCGCTGGCCGCCGGGTGGCGCTCTGTCCCCTCTCGCTGGCGGGCGCCTGGCGCTCTGTCCCCTCTCGCTGGCCGGCGGGTGGCGCTCTGTCTCCTCTCGCTGGCCGCCGGGTGGCACTCTGTCCCCCCTCGCTGGCCGCCGGGTGGCGCTCTGTCCCCTCTCGCTGGTCGCCGGGTGGCGCTCTGTCCCCTCTCGCTGGCCGCCGGGTGGCGCTCTGTCCCCTCTCGCTGGCCGGTGGGTGGCGCTCTGTCCCCTCTCGCTGGCCAGCGCGTGGCGCTCTGTCCCCTCTCGCTGGCCGCCGGGTGGCGCTCTGTCCCCTCTCGCTGGCCGGCGGGTGGTGCTCTGTCCCCTCTCGCTGGCCGGCGCGTGGCGCTCTGTCCCCTCTCGCTGGCCGCCGGGTGGCGTTCTGTCCCCTCTCGCTGGCCGGCGGATGGCGCTCTGTCCCCCCTCGCTGGCCGCCGGGTGGCGCTCTGTCCCCTCTCGCTGGTCGCCGGGTGGCGCTCTGTCCCCTCTCGCTGGCCGCCGGGTGGCGCTCTGTCCCCTCTCGCTGGCCGGTGGGTGGTGCTCTGTCCCCTCTCGCTGGCCGCCGGGTGGCGCTCTGTCCCCTCTCGCTGGCCGGTGGGTGGCGCTCTGTCCCCTCTCGCTGGCCAGCGCGTGTCGCTCTGTCCCCTCTCGCTGGCCGCCGGGTGGCGCTCTGTCCCCTCTCGCTGGCCGGTGGGTGGTGCTCTGTCCCCTCTCGCTGGCCGGCGCGTGGCGCTCTGTCCCCTCTCGCTGGTCGCCGGGTGGCGTTCTGTCCCCTCTCGCTGGCCGCCGGGTGGTGCTCTGTCCCCTCTCGCTGGCCGGCGCGTGGCGCTCTGTCCCCCCTCGCTGGCCGTCGGGTGGCGCTCTGCCCCCTCTCTCTGGCCGCGGGTGGCTGTAGGCTGGCGCTGGTAGTCATGTAGCTGTCGTTTGAGGTCGGGCTCAACATGAGGACTTGCGGAGTCCATACCAGCGACAATGCTGCCACTGCTGTGTCCAGCCCTGCTCAGAGTAGCTGTGTCGTGCTGGGTTCCTCACACAGTCTCCACGTCAGAGCGGCCCTGCTGCGGCGGCGGCCAGCTGCTCAGTCGGACCTGGTCTGCAGCGGCGGTGTCGGCGCCGTCGGCGCCGTGCGGACCGCCGGTAACGCCGGGCAGTATCTCACCTGCCGCCCCATATCTGCTGCGGCGATCTGACGCAGAGTCGGGGAGCGCCGACCGCTGTGAATGCCAGGAGCGATGCCGAGATCTCCGGCTGATGTCGGCCAGCATAACAGTACAGTACAGTCAGCTCTACTGTACTGTTCGGTACAGTTCAGTACAGTTCAGTACAGTTCAGTACAGTTCAGTACAGTTCAGTACAGTTCAGTTCAGTACAGTTCAGTACAGTTCAGTACAGTTCAGTACAGTTCAGTACAGTACAGTTCAGTACAGTTCAGTACAGTACAGTACAGTCCAGTACAGTTCAGTACAGTTCAGTACAGTACAGTACAGTTCAGTTCAGTTCAGTTCAGTACAGTTCAGTACAGTTCAGTTCAGTTCAGTACAGTACAGTTCAGTACAGTACAGTTCAGTACAGTTCAGTACAGTTCAGTACAGTTCAGTACAGTACAGTACAGTTCAGTTCAGTTCAGTACAGTACAGTACAGTTTAGTACAGTACAGTTTAGTACAGTACAGTTCAGTACAGTTCAGTACAGTTCAGTTCAGTACAGTTCAGTACAGTTCAGTACAGTTCAGTACAGTTCAGTTCAGTACAGTACAGTTCAGTACAGTACAGTACAGTTCAGTTCAGTTTAGTACAGTTCAGTACAGTACAGTTCAGTACAGTTCAGTTCAGTTCGGTTCGGTTCAGTAAAGTACAGTACAGTAAAGTTCAGTTCAGTACAGTTCAGTACAGTTCAGTACGGTTCAGTTCAGTACAGTTCAGTTCAGTTCAGTACAGTTCAGTTCAGTACAGTTCAGTACAGTTCAGTACAGTTCAGTACAGTTCAGTTCAGTTCAGTTCAGTACAGTTCAGTTCAGTTCAGTTCAGTTCAGTACAGTACAGGATACCAATGTAACATGAGATGCTGATGATGCTGTCAGTTTTGCTTGACACCTTTGTGTTCAGTGTGTGGTCTCGAGCTGCGTGCGAGTTTAAATTCGGTATGGATAGCACGGTAAGATCCCGACTTGAGAGGCCAGCGTCCACTTGATGTTGGCCTTGCTCGCCATATCTTCCATTAGCCCGAATCTGGGCTAATGGTAGACTGAGAGTCGGTACCAACTGCACTCTGCATTTGAATACATCTCATGCGAGGTCTTCCAGTGATTGTACCAGTACCAGTGATTGTATCGTCACCCGTGGCCTCAGCTGACACCGTAGCGGTGCTGACGGCGACCTCGGCCGCTCAGCGAAGACGTCGCGCCGGTGTGTCAGGCTTGGTGACGAGTCTGTTGGCCGCCGTCGTGAGAGGCCATGCCGTGCTTTGACGGCGTCACGGCGGTCCTCCTCTCACCCTCCCACAGACTCTCCCGCCGTCCCCTGCTGGACCGTCGTGTCGCCCCTCCTCTCACCCTCCCACAGACTCTCCGCCGTCCCCTGGACCGTCTTGTCGCCCCTCATCTCACCCTCCCACAGACTCTCCGCCGTCCCCTGAACCGTCGTATCGGCCCTCCTCTCACCCTCCCACAGACTCTCCGCCGTCCCCTGGACCGTCGTGTCGGCCCTCCTCTCACCCTCCCACAGACTCTCCGCCGTCCCCTGCTGGTCCGTCGTGTCGGCCCTCCTCTCACCCTCCCACAGACTCTTCGCCGTCCCCTGGACCTTCGTGTCGGCCCTCCTCTCACCCTCCCACAGACTCTCCGCCGTCCCCTGGTCCGTCGTGTCGCCCCTCCTCTCACCCTCCCACAGACTCTCCGCCGTCCCCTGGACCGTCGTGTCGGCCCTCTTCTCACCCTCCTACAGACTCTTCGCCGTCCCCTGCGGGACCGTCGTGTCGGCCCTCCTCTCACCCTCCCATAGACTCTCCGCCGTCCCCTGGACCGTCGTGTCGGCCCTCCTATCACCCTCCCACAGACTCTTCGCCGTCCCCTGGACCGTCGTGTCGGCCCTCCTCTCACCCTCCCACAGACTCTCCGCCGTCCCCTGGACCGTCGTGTCGGCCCTCCTCTCAACCTCCCACAGACTCTCCCGCCGTCCCCTGCTGGACCGTCGTGTCGCCCCTCCTCTCACCCTCCCACAGACTCTCCGCCGTCCCCTGGACCGTCGTGTCGCCCCTCATCTCACCCTCCCACAGACTCTCCGCCGTCCCCTGGACCGTCGTTTCGGCCCTCCTCTCACCCTCCCACAGACTCTTCGCCGTCCCCTGGACTGTCGTGTCGGCCCTCCTCTCACCCTCCCACAGACTCTCCGCCGTCCCCTGGTCCGTCGTGTCGCCCCTTCTCTCACCCTCCCACAGACTTTCCGCCGTCCCCTGGACCGTCGTGTCGCCCCTCCTCTCACCCTCCCACAGACTCTCCGCCGTCCCCTGGACCGTTGTGTCGGCCCTCCTCTCACCCTCCCACAGACTCTTCGCCGTCCCCAGGACCGTCGTGTCTGCCCTCCTCTCACCCTCCCACAGACTCTTCGCCGTCCCCTGCTGGCCCGTCGTGTCGGCCCTCCTCTCACCCTCCCACAGACTCTCCGCCGTCCCCTGGACCGTCACGGCGGCCCTCCTCTCACCCTCCCACAGACTCTCCGCCGTCCCCTGGTCCGTCGTGTCGGCCCTCCTCTCACCCTCCCACAGAGTCTCCGCCGTCCCCTGCTGGTCCGTCGTGTCGGCTCTCCTCTCACCCTCCCACAGACTCTCCGCCGTCCCCTGCTGGTCCGTCGTGTCGGCCCTCCTCTCACCCTCCCACAGACTCTCCGCCGTCCCCTGGACCGTCGTGTCGGCCCTCCTCTCACCCTCCCACAGACTTCGCCGTCCCCTGGACCGTCGTGTCGGCCCTCCTCTCACCCTCCCACAGACTCTCCGCCGTTCCCTGCTGGTCCGTCGTGTCGGCCCTCCTCTCACCCTCCCACAGACTCTCCGCCGTCCCCTGCTGGTCCGTCGTGTCGGCCCTCCTCTCACCCTCCCACAGACTCTCCGCCGTCCCCTGCTGGTCCGTTGTGTCGGCCCTCCTCTCACCCTCCCACAGACTCTCCGCCGTCCCCTGGTCCGTCACGGCGGCCCTCCTCTCACCCTCCCACAGACTTTCCGCCGTCACCTGGTCCGTCGTGCCGGCCCTCCTCTCACCCTCCCACAGACTCTCCGCCGTCCCCTGCTGGTCCGTCTTGTCGGCCCTCCTCTCACCCTCCCACAGACTTTCCGCCGTCACCTGGTCCGTTGTGTCGGCCCTCCTCTCACCCTCCCACAGACTCTCCGCCGTCACCTGGTCCGTCGTGTCGGCCCTCCTCTCACCCTCCCACAGACTCTCCGCCGTCCCCTGCTGGTCCGTCTTGTCGGCCCTCCTCTCACCCTCCCACAGACTCTCCGCCGTCCCCTGCTGGTCCGTCTTGTCGGCCCTCCTCTCACCCTCACACAGACTCTCCGCCGTCACCTGGTCCGTCGTGTCGGCCCTCCTCTCACCCTCCCACAGACTCTCCGCCGTCCCCTGCTGGTCCGTCTTGTCGGCCCTCCTCTCACCCTCCCACAGACTTTCCGCCGTCACCTGGTCCGTCGTGTCGGCCCTCCTCTTACCCTCCCACAGACTCTCCCGCCGTCCCCTGCTGGACCGTCGTGTCGGCCCTCCTCTCACCCTCCCACAGACTCCGCCGTCCCCTGCTGGACCTTCACGGCAGCCCTCCTCCCACAGACTTTCCGCCGTCACCTGGTCCGTCGTGTCGGCCCTCCTCTCACCCTCCCACAGACTCTCCCGCCGTCCCCTGCTGGTCCGTCTTGTCTGCCCTCCTCTCACCCTCCCACAGACTCTTCGCCGTCCCCTGCTGGTCCGTCGTGTCGGCCCTCCTCTCACCCTCCCACAGACTCTCCGCCGTCACCTGGTCCGTCACGGCGGCCCTCCTCTCACCCTCCCACAGACTCTCCGCCGTCCCCTGGTCCGTCACGGCGGCCCTCCTCTCACCCTCCCACAGACTCTCCGCCGTCCCCTGCTGGTCCGTCTTGTCGGCCCTCCTCTCACCCTCCCACAGACTCTCCGCCGTCCCCTGGTCCGTCACGGCGGCCCTCCTCTCACCCTCCCACAGACTCTACGCCGTCCCCTGCTGGTCCGTCACGGCGGCCCTCCTCTCACCCTCCCACAGACTTTCCGCCGTCCCCTGCTGGTCCGTTGTGTCGGCC
This sequence comes from Chirona hameri, assembly GCA_036785665.1. NCBI lineage: Eukaryota > Metazoa > Arthropoda > Thecostraca > Balanomorpha > Balanidae > Chirona > Chirona hameri. Next base: position 15,993 of record JAXIVJ010010373.1, read on the forward strand.
CTCCTCTCACCCTCCCACAGACTCTCCGCCGTCTCCTGGTCCGTCACGGCGGCCCTCCTCTCACCCTCCCACAGACTCTCCGCCGTCCCCTGCTGGTCCGTCGTGTCGGCCCTCCTCTCACCCTCCCACAGACTCTCCGCCGTCCCCTGCTGGTCCGTCGTGTCGCCCTTCCTCTCACCCTCCCTCAGACTCTCCGCCGTCACCTGCTGGTCCGTCACGGCAGCCCTCCCTCAGACTCTCCGCCGTCACCTGCTGGTCCGTCACGGCAGCCCTCCCACAGACTCCCCGCCGTCCCCTGCTGGTCCGTCACGGCGGCCCGTTTGAAGCCGTCTGCTCAGCGGCGCCGCGGTGTGTGGCCCGACCACCGATTACCGCGCTGCCGTGTGGTCACAACGTACACTGCTGCCGTGTGGTTACAACGTACACTGCTGCCGTGTGGTTACAACGTACACTGCTGCCGTGTGGTCACAACGTACACTGCTGCCGTGTGGTTACAACGTACACTGCTGCCGTGTGGTTACAACGTACACTGCTGTCGTGTGGTTACAACGTACACTGCTGCCGTGTGGTTACAACGTACACTGCTGCCGTGTGGTCACAACGTACACTGCTGCCGTGTACTCAGAACGTACACTGCTGCCGTGTGGTCAGAACGTACACTGCTGCCGTGTGGTCAGAACGTACACTGCTGCCGTGTGGTCACAACGTACACTGCTGCCGTGTGGTCACAACGTACACTGCTGCCGTGTGGTCACAACGTACACTGTTGCCGTGTGGTTACAACGTACACTGCTGCCGTGTGGTCAGAACGTACACTGCTGCCGTGTGGACAGAACGTACACTGATGCCGTGTACTCAGAACGTACACTGCTGCCGTGTGGTTACAACGTACACTGCTGCCGTGTGGTCACAACGTACACTGCTGCCGTGTGGTCACAACGTACACTGCTGCCGTGTGGTCAGAGGATAAACTGCTGCCCTCAGAGGGCGGACAACTGCTGCCGTGTGGCCAGAGGATAAACTGCTGCCCTCAGAGGGCGGACAACTGCTGCCGTGTGGCCAGAGGATAAACTGCTGCCCTCAGAGGGCGGACAACTGCTGCCGTGTGGCCAGAGGATAAACTGCTGCCCTCAGAGGGCGGACAACTGCTGCCGTGTGGCCAGCGGATAAACACGGCCGCCAGCCGGCCACGGTTCAGCGCACTTCGAATCGACACCAGCGGACGGCGCTGGTCGGGGGAGGAGGTCCGCCGGCAGACGGCACTTGTCGGAGGCTAGACGGCCTGCAGCGGAGTACCCGGTGTCAGTGCTTCTGATGTATCAGGGATTAGGAAGCTGAGTCGCCGTACCGCCGGGTGGGGAGTGGCAGCGCAGCAGTCTGTGGACAGAGTGACTGGAGTAGTTCTCCTGGCTCGCCCGGCGGCTCCGAGCCGTCCTGTTTGTCACCGGCACTCCCGAGTGAGCGGGCTGTCTGCCCCGGCTCTGCCACTGTGCCGAGTGAGCGGGCTGTCTGCGCCGGCTCTGCCACTGCGCCGAGTGAGCGGGCTGTCTGCGCCGGCTCTGCCACTGCGCCGGCTCTGCCACTGCGCCGGCTCTGCCACTGCGCCGAGTGAGTCTGTGCCGGCTATGCCACTGCGCCGAGTGAGTCTGCGCCGGGCCTGCCACTGCGGCGAGTGAACAGGCTGTCTGCGCCGGCTCTGCCACTGCGCCGAGTGAGCGGGCTGTCTGCGCCGGCTCTGCCACTCCCGAGTGAGCGGGCTGTCTGCGCCGGCTCTGCCACTCCCGAGTGGGCGGGCTGTCTGCGCCGGCTCTGTCACTCCCGAGTGAGCGGGCTGTCTGCGCCGGCTCTGCCACTGCGACTCAGGCGGCTGAGGTCCGGGATGACTGGACGGACGCTGCTCTGCTCGAGGAGCCGATACAGACGACGGGCGGCTGAGGTCCAGGATGACTGGACGGACGCTGCTCTGCTCGAGGAGCCGATACAGACGACGGGCGGCTGAGGTCCAGGATGACTGGACGGACGCTGCTCTGCTCGAGGAGCCGATACAGACGACGGGCGGCTGAGGTCCAGGATGACTGGACGGACGCTGCTCTGCTCGAGGAGCCGATACAGACGACGGGCGGCTGAGGTCCAGGATGACTGGACGGACGCTGCTCTGCTCGAGGAGCCGATACAGACGACGGGCGGCTGAGGTCCAGGATGACTGGACGGACGCTGCTCTGCTCGAGGAGCCGATACAGACGACGGGCGGCTGAGGTCCGGGATGACTGGACGGACGCTGCTCTGCTCGAGGAGCCGATACAGACGACGGGCGGCTGAGGTCCGGGATGACTGGACGGACGCTGCTCTGCTCGAGGAGCCGATACAGACGACGGGCGGCTGAGGTCCAGGATGACTGGACGGACGCTGCTCTGCTCGAAGAGCCGATACAGACGACGGGCGGCTGAGGTCCAGGATGACTGGACGGACGCTGCTCTGCTCGAGGAGCCGATACAGACGACGGGCGGCTGAGGTCCAGGATGACTGGACGGACGCTGCTCTGCTCGAGGAGCCGATACAGACGACGGGCGGCTGAGGTCCAGGATGACTGGACGGACGCTGCTCTGCTCGAGGAGCCGATACAGACGACGGGCGGTGCTGGCTCGGCTGGAGGGTTCGCTGGCGGAACGGGCCGGGCTGGGTACTGTTCTTTCAAACAAGTCGCGTTGACTGTCCGTCGCGAGTGAGGATGATGCGGGATGCCGGCTCTGAGCCACCTGATGATGAAAGAAAGGCGCGCACACGTGCTTCAGACGAGCGTCCATTTCCGGCCACATGGCCCAGCCGAGTCCGCCTGTCACCCGCGTACGTCCATTTCCGGCCACATGGCCCGGCCGAGTCCGCCTGTCACCCGCGTACGTCCATTTCCGGCCACATGGCCCAGCCGAGTCCGCCTGTCACCCGCGTACGTCCATTTACGGCCACATGGCCCGTCCGAGTCCGCCTGTCGCCCGCGTACGTCCATTTCCGGCCACATGGCCCGGCCGAGTCCGCCTGTCACCCGTGTACGTCCATTTCCGGCCACATGGCCCGGCCGAGTCCGCCTGTCACCAGCGTACGTCCATTTCCGGCCACATGGCCCGGCCGAGTCCGCCTGTCACCCGCGTACGTCCATTTCCGGCCACAGGGCCCGGCCGAGTCCGCCTGTCACCAGCGGACGGATGGGCCGCCGTCGAAGGGACGATGGATGACCGCGGAGTGGCAGCGGATGGGATAAGATTCGCTCAAACGATGACAAGTGAAACCAAGTGAAACCAAACAGACTGAATCGAAGGTGCGGTTTGACGGAGTTTGATTGCGCGGTATAATATTCCGCCGCGAGGCCTGACTTCTTTCCGTGTCCGTATCCCTGATTGGACATCTCGATAGAACAGGTGTTTCGCCTTATCCGAAAACATATTATCCAACGCTGTGCTTTTTGCCGGGTGATTTCCGGTTGCTGCTGTGGTTGTGCCTATCAGCAGCAAACTGTGGGATTAAATCAGAATAGTATTCTGTGCCACTGACTCAGGCTCCAAGAACAGTGATAATGACTCAAATATTGTTCAGAGTGGCCATAGCGCTGCTCGGACGCACGCTAGTAGCGCTAGTGGCGCTTTCGTTCTCCATGGCAACCAGGCGTCAGCCAATGAAAAGCGAGAACGTGTTCCCGTTCTGGCTTTTCATTGGCTGACGCCTGGTTGCCATGAAGAACGAAAGCGCTGCTAGCGTGTGTCCGAACAGCGCTCATGTTTTCTCTACGCCTAAGAATGATCAGCTGTGCACTTCTCTGAACTAACCATTACCTTGATAAACGTGTGTCGTGTGAATATGGTGTCTGTAGCCACTGTGTCCATCTACATCACCGCCGTATCACCAGAGTCCTCATTCGCTGTATCTGTGCTCCAGTGACAGCCTGGAGTCGGTCAACACACGCTCATCGGGCACTGGCCGCCCGCTCCAGAACAACCCCCGCTCGCGCCAGGGCACGCCGCAGTCGCGCCACGGCACGCCGCAGTCGCGCCAGGGCACGCCGCACTCGCGCCAGTCCACGCCGCAGCTGCGTTACGGCGCGCAGCGGGACAGCCAGAAGAGCTTCGACGAGTACGCCACCATCTTTGACGTGCAGCAGGGTCTGAGGAAGGGGCAGCTGGTGGAGGTGAGCACCGAATCTCTACCGACTGCTCTCACGTGTAGCCAACCGTACTCTGTGTAGACGAGACGAGAAGAGTTCTGTTAGAGTTCCCTGTCTCTCGCAGACTATAATGACTTTAATGGTGAGCACCGAATCTCTACAGACTGCTCTCACTTGTAGCCAACCGTACTCTGTAGACGAGACGAGAGGAGTTGTGTTAGAGTTCCCTGTCTCTCGCAGACTATAATGACTGATTTAGAATGCTCGCTAGAACGCTGGGGCTGAAAAGAAGGCGCTTAAGCTTCTTCTTTCATGCCACTTTTTCCATGGCTTATGCCGTTTTGTCCATCATAAAACATTGTCTGATCGTCACGGTGCTAATTGCTGTCAATATCCGTCAATCAATCAAAGCCGTCTAACTATTGGCGAGTGACGTGTTTGCGTCAGATGATGGGATACGAGCGAGGGGTGGGAGAGGAGTGCCCGTTCCCAATACCAGTCATAGCCGCCGGACCGCCGGCCACCCGGCTCGTCTGACCACTGAGAATTTTGACCATTTGCTGGACTTTTGGATCCAACGAATTTTGCTCTCTTCATATTTGTGTGGAAATTTGCTCTCTTTTCACCTGATCTTACGACTTACCGACATTGTAGTTAGAATAAAATTACATTTTCCTCACAAGGATTTAATATCTATTACAAATCAGGAATTTTTACTTTCCAAGTGAAATAATTTGTCAAAAAATAAAAATATTTGTTTTAATAACAATACAATTTTACCATCCACCTATGGATTTTTACTCTCCTGGACCAGGTCATTAAACGAAAAATCAACACTGGTGTGACCATACCCGGTGTCCACTGCCGTACGTGTTGGTCCGACCCCCGTGCGGTCAGCGGTGTCCTCGACTGTATCGGTGCGAGTCGGCTGCTGCTTCTGTCACCCCTGTTTGTTTTGCTCAGCTGCTGTGTGCACCGCTGACGCTGCCGCTGCTGTGTGTGTGGGCCTGTTGAGCCACCGCACCATTGTCACCGCCGGTGTATGCTGAAACGTACGGCCGGGACCGCCCACTGGGGGTCGCTGCGTTCGTAAACAGGGCTGATGTTTGTGTTGTCCGGTCCCGCGCTGTGTGGTCAGATACACGGCCAGCTGTGACACTGGGCTGGTACCGCGCTGTGTGATCACTGGTCAGATACACGGCCAGCTGTGACACTGGTCAGATACACGGCCAGCTGTGACACTGGTCAGATACACGGCCAGCTGTGACACTGGTCAGATACACGGCCAGCTGTGGCACTGGTCAGATGCACGGCCAGCTGTGACACTGGTCAGATACACGGCCAGCTGTGGCACTGGTCAGATGCACGGCCAGCTGTGACACTGGTCAGATACACGGCCAGCTGTGGCACTGGTCAGATGCACGGCCAGCTGTGACACTGGTCAGATGCACGGCCAGCTGTGACACTGGTCAGATGCACGGCCAGCTGTGACACTGGTCAGATACACGGCCAGCTGTGACACTGGTCAGATGCACGGCCAGCTGTGACACTGGTCAGATACACGGCCAGCTGTGACACTGGTCAGATGCACGGCCAGCTGTGACACTGGTCAGATACACGGCCAGCTGTGACACTGGTCAGATGCACGGCCAGCTGTGACACTGGTCAGATGCACGGCCAGCTGTGACACTGGTCAGATACACGGCCAGCTGTGGCACTGGTCAGATACACGGCCAGCTGTGACACTGGTCAGATGCACGGCCAGCTGTGACTGGTCAGATACACGGCCAGCTGTGGCACTGGTCAGATACACGGCCAGCTGTGACACTGGTCAGATACACGGCCAGCTGTGACACTGGTCAGATACACGGCCAGCTGTGACACTGGTCAGATGCACGGCCAGCTGTGACACTGGTCAGATGCACGGCCAGCTGTGACACTGGTCAGATACACGGCCAGCTGTGACACTGGTCAGATACACGGCCAGCTGTGACACTGGTCAGATACACGGCCAGCTGTGACACTGGTCAGATGCACGGCCAGCTGTGACACTGGTCAGATGCACGGCCAGCTGTGACACTGGTCAGATACACGGCCAGCTGTGACACTGGTCAGATGCACGGCCAGCTGTGACACTGGTCAGATACACGGCCAGCTGTGACACTGGTCAGATGCACGGCCAGCTGTGACACTGGTCAGATGCACGGCCAGCTGTGACACTGGTCAGATACACGGCCAGCTGTGACACTGGTCAGATGCACGGCCAGCTGTGACACTGGTCAGATGCACGGCCAGCTGTGACACTGGTCAGATACACGGCCAGCTGTGACACTGGTCAGATACACGGCCAGCTGTGACACTGGTCAGATACACGGCCAGCTGTGACACTGGTCAGATGCACGGCCAGCTGTGACACTGGTCAGATGCACGGCCAGCTGTGACACTGGTCAGATACACGGCCAGCTGTGACACTGGTCAGATGCACGGCCAGCTGTGACACTGGTCAGATACACGGCCAGCTGTGACACTGGTCAGATGCACGGCCAGCTGTGACACTGGTCAGATGCACGGCCAGCTGTGACACTGGTCAGATACACGGCCAGCTGTGACACTGGTCAGATGCACGGCCAGCTGTGACACTGGTCAGATGCACGGCCAGCTGTGACACTGGTCAGATACACGGCCAGCTGTGACACTGGTCAGATGCACGGCCAGCTGTGACACTGGTCAGATACACGGCCAGCTGTGACACTGGTCAGATGCACGGCCAGCTGTGACACTGGTCAGATACACGGCCAGCTGTGACACTGGTCAGATGCACGGCCAGCTGTGACACTGGTCAGATACACGGCCAGCTGTGACACTGGTCAGATGCACGGCCAGCTGTGACACTGGTCAGATACACGGCCAGCTGTGACACTGGTCAGATACACGGCCAGCTGTGACACTGGTCAGATGCACGGCCAGCTGTGACACTGGTCAGATGCACGGCCAGCTGTGACACTGGTCAGATACACGGCCAGCTGTGACACTGGTCAGATACACGGCCAGCTGTGACACTGGTCAGATACACGGCCAGCTGTGACACTGGTCAGATGCACGGCCAGCTGTGACACTGGTCAGATGCACGGCCAGCTGTGACACTGGTCAGATACACGGCCAGCTGTGACACTGGTCAGATACACGGCCAGCTGTGACACTGGTCAGATGCACGGCCAGCTGTGACACTGGTCAGATACACGGCCAGCTGTGACACTGGTCAGATGCACGGCCAGCTGTGACACTGGTCAGATACACGGCCAGCTGTGACACTGGTCAGATGCACGGCCAGCTGTGACACTGGTCAGATACACGGCCAGCTGTGACACTGGTCAGATACACGGCCAGCTGTGACACTGGTCAGATGCACGGCCAGCTGTGACACTGGTCAGATGCACGGCCAGCTGTGACACTGGTCAGATACACGGCCAGCTGTGACACTGGTCAGATACACGGCCAGCTGTGACACTGGTCAGATACACGGCCAGCTGTGACACTGGTCAGATGCACGGCCAGCTGTGACACTGGTCAGATGCACGGCCAGCTGTGACACTGGTCAGATACACGGCCAGCTGTGACACTGGTCAGATACACGGCCAGCTGTGACACTGGTCAGATACACGGCCAGCTGTGACACTGGTCAGATGCACGGCCAGCTGTGACACTGGTCAGATGCACGGCCAGCTGTGACACTGGTCAGATACACGGCCAGCTGTGACACTGGTCAGATACACGGCCAGCTGTGACACTGGTCAGATGCACGGCCAGCTGTGACACTGGTCAGATACACGGCCAGCTGTGACACTGGTCAGATGCACGGCCAGCTGTGACACTGGTCAGATACACGGCCAGCTGTGACACTGGTCAGATGCACGGCCAGCTGTGACACTGGTCAGATACACGGCCAGCTGTGACACTGGTCAGATACACGGCCAGCTGTGACACTGGTCAGATACACGGCCAGCTGTGACACTGGTCAGATACACGGCCAGCTGTGACACTGGTCAGATACACGGCCAGCTGTGACACTGGTCAGATACACGGCCAGCTGTGACACTGGTCAGATACACGGCCAGCTGTGACACTGGTCAGATGCACGGCCAGCTGTGACACTGGTCAGATACACGGCCAGCTGTGACACTGGTCAGATGCACGGCCAGCTGTGACACTGGTCAGATACACGGCCAGCTGTGACACTGGTCAGATGCACGGCCAGCTGTGACACTGGTCAGATGCACGGCCAGCTGTGACACTGGTCAGATGCACGGCCAGCTGTGACACTGGTCAGATGCACGGCCAGCTGTGACACTGGTCAGATACACGGCCAGCTGTGACACTGGTCAGATACACGGCCAGCTGTGACACTGGTCAGATACACGGCCAGCTGTGACACTGGTCAGATGCACGGCCAGCTGTGACACTGGTCAGATACACGGCCAGCTGTGACACTGGTCAGATGCACGGCCAGCTGTGACACTGGTCAGATACACGGCCAGCTGTGACACTGGTCAGATGCACGGCCAGCTGTGACACTGGTCAGATGCACGGCCAGCTGTGACACTGGTCAGATACACGGCCAGCTGTGACACTGGTCAGATACACGGCCAGCTGTGACACTGGTCAGATACACGGCCAGCTGTGACACTGGTCAGATACACGGCCAGCTGTGACACTGGTCAGATACACGGCCAGCTGTGACACTGGTCAGATACACGGCCAGCTGTGACTGGGCTGTGGTGTATTAGTGTGGGACACCATGACAGTGCTGTACTGAGGCCAAATTAACGGCGGTTGTTTGTAAGAGAAATCCTTTGCTACGCAATGGCATGCCATCTGATCTGCTTGACATCGTGTATGCTCCGTGGCTTGAAAGCTCAATGAAGGCTAACCTATGTGTCATGTCTCTTGTCTGGACTGTGGTCTGTGGGGTTAGCCTCTATAGCTGAGCCGTTATTATCGGTACCTCAGTTGGGCCGGCTCCAGAGCCTTGCTAGAAAGCTTTCGTGAGTTGCTCTTCTGTATGTGTGTGCACAACACAACTCTGAAGTTTACGTTCTAGCCAGACTGGTTATTGATTCTCCTTTTTTGGAAGGATTCAATCACTATTCATTTTGGAATATTAATGATTCAGTCACCGTTTGATTCATGGATAATCATTTTGAGAAATGATTCATTCCGATTCAAAAATCAAAACTTTTTTTTTATCAAATCACGATTAACTCACCATTGAAATAGCATTGCACAGTCTTTTTTATTCAGTCAGTCTTGTTTCTATGCGGGTTTTGATTCAATCATGATTCATGAATAAAACAAATCCGGTGGTGAATCGATTCTTCTTTGATTCAAGGTATTTTTATTGAACGATTCCAATCGATTCAATCAGAGTCGAATCAATAACCGGTCTGGTTCTAGCTACGCTTGACGCAGAGGTTTCCGTGTGTATTGCTGTTGTTTGAAAACACCTGTCTTGGCCGGGGTTGATGCTGGTCTGCTGTTGTTATTCTCGCTGTGATAATGTGTGCTCTATCGTGTGCATGATAGCCATCAAAACTGAGTTAGGTGCCTTTTATAATAGACATGACGTGTCTGGGGCATAATTTGACATGAACCGTACATTGTTCGACGTTGGCGGCTGCCATATACAGAATGTGACATGTACCGTACATTGGTCTGCATGGGAGTGTACCATGTAATTGGCTTGTCGTGTTGACGCTGCCGTGACCTCGGCCCATGGCCTGCCTAGATCAAGAACATTGCTATTCCTGCCAGGACCGATGGCTCGTGTAACATGTCTGTGGTCGCCGGTACCATGTTCGGCTACGGCGCGTCATCACTCCTCTCATCCCAGTCGCGGGGGACCAATATCGCCAAATGTCCTCAAAATGTGACCAAATGTCGCTGATAGTCTCAACAAATATCGCGGAATGCTGCGAATGTCACCAGATATGTGGCCAACTGTCGCCATGTCCTGACAGCCGTCTCTGTGTGTGTGTTTTCAGGGTGTTCTCCGGATCAACCCCAAGAGCTACAAGGACGCGTATATCAGCGCTCCGGTAAATCTCGGTATATTTCATTGGTATTTTTCCATCCCGTCCGCTGAGCTGTCCGCTTACTAACCGCACTAGAGCGCGGCGCGGCGCGGCACCTCTCGGCGCTAACGCATTGAGAGGAGGAGACGACCACTGCACTTCGCTGCTAATCCATGCACAAAGATCGCTCGCGTTGCGCTGGATGTGACTATCGGTAACGGGCGCGGCTAATTCGCCATCAAAATTGTACAGTTCTTATCTGGTTAGCCTCAGCACACCTGCTAAGTCGGGATGTAGATGAGGTCGCTTAGTATAAGAGTCGTGAAGTATGTGTAAAGTTACACCATTGTGTCGTACCTGGGTTATGTTTGGAAAAGTCTGAGGTAACCAGCGAGCCGGTCCATTCCGCTGCACTGGCTGGCTGGTTGGTCGGCTTCAATGGGTTACCGGCCAGTCGGCCGGACGGTGGCGGGGTATGGGTAGATGAGCCGGAGGGCCGCTTTACTGACGGCCAACTCACTGGTGTCGGAGGAGGGCCGCTTTACTGACACCGCGGCACGGGGTGTCGGAGGAGGGCCGCTTTACTGACGGCCAACTCACTGGTGTCGGAGGACGGCCGCTTTACTGACACCGCGGCACGGGATGTCGGAGGAGGGCCGCTTTACTGACACCGCGGCACGGGGTGTCGGAGGAGGGCCGCTTTACTGACGGCCAACTCACTGGTGTCGGAGGACGGCCGCTTTACTGACACCGCGGCACGGGGTGTCGGAGGAGGGCCGCTTTACTGACACCGCGGCACGGGGTGTCGGAGGAGGGCCGCTTCACTGACTGCCAACTCACTGGTGTCGGAGGAGGGCCGCTTTACTGACTGCCAACTCACTGGTGTCGGAGGAGGGTTGCTTCGCTGACACCGCGACACGGGGTGTCGGAGGAGGGCTTATTTACTGACACCGCGGCACGGGGTGTCGGAGGAGGGCCGCTTTACTGACACCGCGGCACGGGGTGTCGGAGAAGGGCCGCTTTACTGACACCGCGGCACGGGGTGTCAAGAGGACGGCCGCTTTACTGACACCGCGGCACGGGGTGTCAGAGGAGGGCCGCTTTACTGACACCGCGGCACGGGGTGTCGGAGAAGGGCCGCTTTACTGACACCGCGGCACGGGGTGTCAGAGGACGGCCGCTTTACTGACACCGCGGCACGGGGTGTCGGAGGAGGGCCGCTTTACTGACACCGCGGCACGGGGTGTCGGAGGAGGGCCGTTTCACTGACACCGCGGCACGGGGTGT
>JAXIVJ010010373.1:30000-42500 GCA_036785665.1 Chirona hameri
GCCGCGCGGGTTTTAGCACACCTGTTAGGACATCAATTGCGCACACTTTGAAGAAAAAAATAACCTCTGGTCATCTCAGGTCAGGTCACCAGACCAGGTCAAGTGGCCTCACCTCCAAAAAAAATTGCAGTTGTGCCAAAGCCAGAGTTTATCACCGATCAGTTTGAAACTTACAGGGTGTCATGAGGGCATAAGTACTTACAATTCGTATATCTCGGAATTTTGATATCGGTAATCGGTGGTAAGGGCAGGTCAATTTCGTAGCCTCCCCATAATAAGTCAATGGGGGAAATATACAAATGCTTCCTATTTCAAGGATATGCATGATATTAGTCCAATTACTTCTGGATCATGTTATTATAGGATGTTCTTGACGATTGAAGTGTAAGTTTTGTTCAGTGACCCCTATGGGGTCATTCGAGGTCATCTGAGGTCACCATCACTGTTTTGTCAATAACTCCCGTCATAATGAAGATAGAGAAGTAAAACAGACAGCAATGTGTTTGTATCGCCTAGACACGTCTTCCCATATGCAACATGCCCTACTTGGGTCACCACTTGACCTTGACCTGAGGTCAAATTTGTATGTTGACCTAACAAGGTCATCATGTATATCATTCGAAGTGCCTTGACGTGATAAACACAATGGCGTAAACAGTTTTCCGTTATCTTTATTAAGTAAAAAGTTAATAGCGAAAAACGATTTTGCAACAAAAAAAAACATTTTTCCTTTTTTGACCTCATGAGCCTCAAATATTGACCTGAGATCAAATTTGAGGACACCTAGCCGATTGCAAATTTCACTGGCTGGCGATTGCTTTTTTCGGTTTGTTTCTAACTAGCATAGTTTCCGAGATATATGGGAATTTCTGGAGCGAAGTCCTAAAACAGGAGAAAAAACTGGAAAATTTGACCTTTGATGACCTCTGGTGACCTCAATTTTGACCTGACCTAAAAACAATACTGAAATACTTTCGATAGACCTTGTATCAAGCTATCAAATGCCGTTTTCCGCTTGTCGCTACGTAGCGTAGTTTTTTAGATCTCACGGGGGGGGGGGGCGGAAATCACTCCCCCCCCCCCCCTGCAGTTCGTGTTCGGTGCAAACCCCCTGCAGTGCGCGGGTTAATGCCACTGTCAGCCAGTTAATGCCACTGTCAAACACAGGGCACCCCCGGCTGCCGGCTGCGCGTCCCTGTTAGCTATTGCGGAAGCTCTGGACTTCCTGTTGGCGCCGAGTGTTTGTCTTAGTTTCAAATGACTAGTTGGTCCGTTTGCGTTGCATTCTGTATTCATCTCGCGGAGCCGTCATAGCTTGACATTGTACGGTGTTAGCTGGGATACTGAGACTGCTGTTCGGACTCCGAACAGCGGACGCTCCGAACAGCGGACGCTCCGAACTTCGGAGCGTCCTCGGGGCCGATTGTCACGCCGCCGCCGCCGCCGTCTGTTTCAGGTTTCTGAGAACGCGCTCGTCACACACCTCGTCTCCAATGGCACTGCGGGTGACCTCGAGGCCCTGTACGGCACCGACGAGAACCTACAGAAACACGCCGCCAGGCTGGACGAAATTCTGCCGCGGCGGTTTCTGCGTCCCCTGAGACTGCGCGCCGGCCAGACGGAGCATTCCTGTGACGACATAGCGGCGGCGGTACCGTCTGCTGTGGACAGTGCCGGCCAGGGCGCAGACAGCGGGGACGAGTCGGATGATGTGCTGGTCGAGTCGGTGACGTTGGAGCCAGCCGCGGTGACGGCACAGGCTGGACAGACAGCGCCGACCGGCTCAGCACGGTCAGACGGCCAGACAGGGCCGGCCGAGTCTCCCCAGAAGGCGGATGATATTGGGGGCGCGGAGAAGTCGGAGAATTCAGCTGCAGCGCGGCAGGCGGGGGATGCCGCTCAGACGGAACCGCCGGCTGAGGGAGGGACGCAGAAGCCGCGGCGGGGCACGCGCGGCGGCCGCGGCAAGAGGCGCAGGGCGCAGGAGTCTGTGGCGGCACGTCTGTCGCGGGCCCCCGCCGCCGCCCCGGCCGACCAGCTGGCCGCCCTCAGCCTGACAGAGCCGCCGGACGTGGTGTGTGACGAACGCAGTGACAGAGCGGACGCGCCGCCGGCCCCGGACGGGCCGGCCGCGGCCAGTGCCAAACCTAGCTTTAGCAGTGTGACTAACCCGGGCACCGCGGCGGCGGAGGCGGCGGACCAGGACGGAGCTCCGTGCGGCCCCGCCGCCGCCGAGCGCGCCTGTGACGGTATGCAGGACGAGCAAGTGGACGGTGTGGATGGATGCACCGACGATGTGGCCGGAACTGAGCACAAACCTGCCACGGACGGAACGACAGACGCCGGCGACGGGGCCGCCGCCGACCCCGCGCCGTCCTCGGGGAGAAAACACAGCCGCCGGCCGCAGCAGAAGAACCGGACGGCGCAGAACGCTGCCGGAGAGGTGTCAAACACCCCCGGAACTCCCGGCACCCCCGGAACTCCCGGAACTCTCGGAACTCCCGGCACCCCCGGAACTCCCGGAGCTCCGAGGACTCCGGGAACTCCGGGGACTCCGAACCAGCGTCGGCAGGCGGGCACGCCGTCCGGCAGACAGCAGAAGACGGCGGATAAGCAGGACGACGGCAGCGCGCTGGGTGTGACGGTGGAGCTCGCGCTCAAACACCCCGAGTGGGGCCGCCTCGTACAGCGCATCGCCAAGGTGGGTGCAGACCGAGACTGACATGGAGCCCAGGCAGCAACGAATGACATGTCTCTGTGTATCTGCCTGTGTGCCTGAGCCGGCAGGTGTGGTTTTGTCTGTCTCGTATTATCAGGTGGTACACATTATGGAGGCGAAGCACCCCCGCCGGGCGCTGTGTCTGAGTCTGTGTTGTCCGTATTATCAGGTGGTGCACATTCTGGAGGCGAAGCACCCCCGCCGGGCGGTGTGTCTGAGTCTGTGTTGTCCGTATTATCAGGTGGTACACATTCTGGAGGCGCAACACCCCCGCCGGGCGGTGTGTCTGAGTCTGTGTTGTCCGTATTATCAGGTGGTACACATTATGGAGGCGAAGCACCCCCGCCGGGCGGTGTGTCTGAGTCTGTGTTGTCCGTATTATCAGGTGGTGCACATTCTGGAGGCGCAACACCCCCGCCGGGCGGTGTGTCTGAGTCTGTGTTGTCCGTATTATCAGGTGGTGCACATTCTGGAGGCGAAGCACCCCCGTCGGGCGCTGTGTCTGAATCTGTGGTGTCTGTATTATATCAGGTGGTGCACATTCTGGAGGCGCAACACCCCCGCCGGGCGCTGTGTCTGAGTCTGTGGTGTCTGTATGTCGTCAGGTGGTGCACATTCTGGAGGCGCAACACCCCCGCCGGGCGGTGTGTCTGAGTCTGTGTTGTCCGTATTATCAGGTGGTGCACATTCTGGAGGCGAAGCACCCCCGCCGGGCGGTGTGTCTGAGTCTGTGTTGTCCGTATTATCAGGTGGTACACATTCTGGAGGCGCAACACCCCCGCCGGGCGCTGTGTCTGAGTCTGTGTTGTCCGTATTATCAGGTGGTGCACATTCTGGAGGCGAAGCACCCCCGTCGGGCGGTGTGTCTGAGTCTGTGTTGTCCGTATTATCAGGTGGTGCACATTCTGGAGGCGCAACACCCCCGCCGGGCGGTGTGTCTGAGTCTGTGTTGTCCGTATTATCAGGTGGTGCACATTCTGGAGGCGAAGCACCCCCGTCGGGCGCTGTCTGAATCTGTGGTGTCTGTATTATATCAGGTGGTGCACATTCTGGAGGCGCAACACCCCCGCCGGGCGCTGTGTCTGAGTCTGTGGTGTCTGTATTATATCAGGTGGTACACATTCTGGAGGCGAAGCACCCCCGTCGGGCGCTGTCTGAATCTGTGGTGTCTGTATTATATCAGGTGGTGCACATTCTGGAGGCGCAACACCCCCGCCGGGCGGTGTGTCTGAGTCTGTGGTGTCTGTATGTCGTCAGGTGGTACACATTCTGGAGGCGCAACACCCCCGCCGGGCGGTGTGTCTGAGTCTGTGTTGTCCGTATTATCAGGTGGTGCACATTCTGGAGGCGAAGCACCCCCGCCGGGCGGTGTGTCTGAGTCTGTGGTGTCTGTATTATATCAGGTGGTGCACATTCTGGAGGCGCAACACCCCCGCCGGGCGGTGTGTCTGAGTCTGTGTTGTCCGTATTATCAGGTGGTGCACATTCTGGAGGCGAAGCACCCCCGCCGGGCGCTGTGTCTGAGTCTGTGTTGTCCGTATTATCAGGTGGTGCACATTCTGGAGGCGAAGCACCCCCGCCGGGCACTGTGTCTGAGTCTGTGTTGTCCGTATTATCAGGTGGTACACATTCTGGAGGCGAAGCACCCCCGCCGGGCGCTGTGTCTGAGTCTGTGGTGTCTGTATTATATCAGGTGGTGCACATTCTGGAGGCGAAGCACCCCCGCCGGGCGCTGTCTGAATCTGTGGTGTCTGTATTATATCAGGTGGTGCACATTCTGGAGGCGAAGCACCCCCGCCGGGCGCTGTCTGAATCTGTGGTGTCTGTATTATATCAGGTGGTACACATTCTGGAGGCGAAGCACCCCCGCCGGGCGCTGTCTGAATCTGTGGTGTCTGTATTATATCAGGTGGTACACATTCTGGAGGCGAAGCACCCCCGCCGGGCGGTGTGTCTGAGTCTGTGGTGTCTGTATGTCGTCAGGTGGTACACATTCTGGAGGCGCAACACCCCCGCCGGGCGCTGTGTCTGAGTCTGTGGTGTCCGTATTATCAGGTGGTACACATTCTGGAGGCGAAGCACCCCCGCCGGGCGCTGTGTCTGAGTCTGTGGTGTCTGTATGTCGTCAGGTGGTACACATTCTGGAGGCGCAACACCCCCGCCGGGCGCTGTGTCTGAGTCTGTGTTGTCCGTATTATCAGGTGGTACACATTCTGGAGGCGAAGCACCCCCGCCGGGCGGTGTGTCTGAGTCTGTGGTGTCCGTATTATCAGGTGGTGCACATTCTGGAGGCGAAGCACCCCCGCCGGGCGCTGTGTCTGAGTCTGTGTTGTCCGTATTATCAGGTGGTACACATTCTGGAGGCGCAACACCCGCCGGGCGGTGTGTCTGAGTCTGTGTTGTCCGTATTATCAGGTGGTGCACATTCTGGAGGCGCAACACCCCCGCCGGGCGGTGTGTCTGAGTCTGTGTTGTCTGTATGTCGTCAGGTGGTACACATTCTGGAGGCGCAACACCCCCGCCGGGCGGTGTGTCTGAGTCTGTGGTGTCCGTATGTCGTCAGGTGGTGCACATTCTGGAGGCGAAGCACCCCCGTCGGGCGGTGTGTCTGAGTCTGTGTTGTCCGTATTATCAGGTGGTACACATTCTGGAGGCGAAGCACCCCCGCCGGGCGCTGTGTCTGAGTCTGTGTTGTCTGTATGTCGTCAGGTGGTACACATTCTGGAGGCGCAACACCCCCGCCGGGCGCTGTGTCTGAGTCTGTGTTGTCCGTATTATCAGGTGGTACACATTCTGGAGGCGCAACACCCCCGCCGGGCGCTGTGTCTGAGTCTGTGGTGTCTGTATTATATCAGGTGGTACACATTCTGGAGGCGAAGCACCCCCGCCGGGCGCTGTGTCTGAGTCTGTGGTGTCTGTATTATATCAGGTGGTACACATTCTGGAGGCGAAGCACCCCCGTCGGGCGCTGTGTCTGAATCTGTGGTGTCTGTATTATATCAGGTGGTGCACATTCTGGAGGCGAAGCACCCCCGCCGGGCGGTGTGTCTGAGTCTGTGTTGTCTGTATGTCGTCAGGTGGTACACATTCTGGAGGCGCAACACCCCCGCCGGGCGGTGTGTCTGAGTCTGTGTTGTCCGTATTATCAGGTGGTACACATTCTGGAGGCGAAGCACCCCCGCCGGGCGCTGTGTCTGAGTCTGTGTTGTCCGTATTATCAGGTGGTGCACATTCTGGAGGCGCAACACCCCCGCCGGGCGCTGTGTCTGAGTCTGTGTTGTCCGTATTATCAGGTGGTGCACATTCTGGAGGCGCAACACCCCCGCCGGGCGGTGTGTCTGAGTCTGTGTTGTCTGTATGTCGTCAGGTGGTACACATTCAGGAGGCGCAACACCCCCGCCGGGCGGTGTGTCTGAGTCTGTGTTGTCCGTATTATCAGGTGGTGCACATTCTGGAGGCGCAACACCCCCGCCGGGCGGTGTGTCTGAGTCTGTGGTGTCTGTATGTCGTCAGGTGGTGCACATTCTGGAGGCGAAGCACCCCCGTCGGGCGCTGTGTCTGAGTCTGTGTTGTCCGTATTATCAGGTGGTACACATTCTGGAGGCGCAACACCCCCGCCGGGCGCTGTGTCTGAGTCTGTGGTGTCTGTATGTCGTCAGGTGGTGCACATTCTGGAGGCGAAGCACCCCCGCCGGGCGGTGTGTCTGAGTCTGTGGTGTCCGTATGTCGTCAGGTGGTACACATTCTGGAGGCGCAACACCCCCGCCGGGCGCTGTGTCTGAGTCTGTGGTGTCTGTATGTCGTCAGGTGGTGCACATTCTGGAGGCGAAGCACCCCCGTCGGGCGCTGTGTCTGAGTCTGTGTTGTCCGTATTATCAGGTGGTACACATTCTGGAGGCGCAACACCCCCGCCGGGCGCTGTGTCTGAGTCTGTGGTGTCCGTATTATCAGGTGGTGCACATTCTGGAGGCGCAAGCACCCCCGCCGGGCGGTGTGTCTGAATCTGTGGTGTCCGTATTATCAGGTGGTACACATTCTGGAGGCGCAACACCCCCGCCGGGCGCTGTGTCTGAGTCTGTGTTGTCCGTATTATCAGGTGGTACACATTCTGGAGGCGCAACACCCCCGCCGGGCGGTGTGTCTGAATCTGTGGTGTCCGTATTATCAGGTGGTACACATTCTGGAGGCGCAACACCCCCGCCGGGCGCTGTGTCTGAGTCTGTGTTGTCCGTATTATCAGGTGGTGCACATTCTGGAGGCGCAGCACCCCCGCCGGGCGGTGTGTCTGAGTCTGTGTTGTCCGTATTATCAGGTGGTGCACATTCTGGAGGCGAAGCACCCCCGCCGGGCGCTGTGTCTGAGTCTGTGGTGTCTGTATTATATCAGGTGGTGCACATTCTGGAGGCGCAGCACCCCCGCCGGGCGGTGTGTCTGAGTCTGTGTTGTCCGTATTATCAGGTGGTGCACATTCTGGAGGCGAAGCACCCCCGCCGGGCGCTGTGTCTGAGTCTGTGTTGTCCGTATTATCAGGTGGTGCACATTCTGGAGGCGCAGCACCCCCGCCGGGCGGTGTGTCTGAGTCTGTGTTGTCCGTATTATCAGGTGGTGCACATTCTGGAGGCGAAGCACCCCCGCCGGGCGCTGTGTCTGAGTCTGTGGTGTCTGTATTATCAGGTGGTGCACATTCTGGAGGCGCAACACCCCCGCCGGGCGGTGTGTCTGAGTCTGTGTTGTCCGTATTATCAGGTGGTGCACATTCTGGAGGCGAAGCACCCCCGCCGGGCGCTGTGTCTGAGTCTGTGGTGTCTGTATTATATCAGGTGGTGCACATTCTGGAGGCGAAGCACCCCCGTCGGGCGCTGTGTCTGAGTCTGTGTTGTCCGTATTATCAGGTGGTACACATTCTGGAGGCGCAACACCCCCGTCGGGCGGTGTGTCTGAGTCTGTGGTGTCTGTATGTCGTCAGGTGGTGCACATTCTGGAGGCGCAACACCCCCGCCGGGCGCTGTGTCTGAGTCTGTGGTGTCTGTATGTCGTCAGGTGGTGCACATTCTGGAGGCGAAGCACCCCCGCCGGGCGCTGTGTCTGAGTCTGTGGTGTCTGTATGTCGTCAGGTGGTGCACATTCTGGAGGCGAAGCACCCCCGTCGGGCGGTGTGTCTGAGTCTGTGTTGTCCGTATTATCAGGTGGTGCACATTCTGGAGGCGAAGCACCCCCGCCGGGCGCTGTGTCTGAGTCTGTGGTGTCTGTATTATCAGGTGGTGCACATTCTGGAGGCGCAACACCCCCGCCGGGCGGTGTGTCTGAGTCTGTGTTGTCCGTATTATCAGGTGGTGCACATTCTGGAGGCGAAGCACCCCCGCCGGGCGCTGTGTCTGAGTCTGTGGTGTCTGTATTATATCAGGTGGTGCACATTCTGGAGGCGAAGCACCCCCGTCGGGCGCTGTGTCTGAGTCTGTGTTGTCCGTATTATCAGGTGGTACACATTCTGGAGGCGCAACACCCCCGTCGGGCGGTGTGTCTGAGTCTGTGGTGTCTGTATGTCGTCAGGTGGTGCACATTCTGGAGGCGCAACACCCCCGCCGGGCGCTGTGTCTGAGTCTGTGGTGTCTGTATGTCGTCAGGTGGTGCACATTCTGGAGGCGAAGCACCCCCGCCGGGCGCTGTGTCTGAGTCTGTGGTGTCTGTATGTCGTCAGGTGGTGCACATTCTGGAGGCGAAGCACCCCCGTCGGGCGGTGTGTCTGAGTCTGTGTTGTCCGTATTATCAGGTGGTGCACATTCTGGAGGCGAAGCACCCCCGCCGGGCGCTGTGTCTGAGTCTGTGTTGTCCGTATTATCAGGTGGTGCACATTCTGGAGGCGCAACACCCCCGCCGGGCGGTGTGTCTGAGTCTGTGTTGTCCGTATTATCAGGTGGTACACATTCTGGAGGCGAAGCACCCCCGCCGGGCGCTGTGTCTGAGTCTGTGTTGTCCGTATTATCAGGTGGTGCACATTCTGGAGGCGCAACACCCCCGCCGGGCGGTGTGTCTGAGTCTGTGTTGTCCGTATTATCAGGTGGTACACATTCTGGAGGCGAAGCACCCCCGCCGGGCGCTGTGTCTGAGTCTGTGTTGTCCGTATTATCAGGTGGTACACATTCTGGAGGCGAAGCACCCCCGCCGGGCGCTGTGTCTGAGTCTGTGGTGTCTGTATGTCGTCAGGTGGTACACATTCTGGAGGCGAAGCACCCCCGTCGGGCGGTGTGTCTGAGTCTGTGTTGTCCGTATTATCAGGTGGTACACATTCTGGAGGCGAAGCACCCCCGCCGGGCGCTGTGTCTGAGTCTGTGGTGTCTGTATTATCAGGTGGTACACATTCTGGAGGCGCAAGCACCCCCGCCGGGCGGTGTGTCTGAGTCTGTGGTGTCTGTATGTCGTCAGGTGGTACACATTCTGGAGGCGAAGCACCCCCGCCGGGCGCTGTGTCTGAGTCTGTGGTGTCCGTATTATCAGGTGGTACACATTCTGGAGGCGAAGCACCCCCGCCGGGCGCTGTGTCTGAGTCTGTGTTGTCCGTATTATCAGGTGGTGCACATTCTGGAGGCGAAGCACCCCCGCCGGGCGCTGTGTCTGAATCTGTGGTGTCTGTATTATATCAGGTGGTGCACATTCTGGAGGCGCAACACCCCCGCCGGGCGGTGTGTCTGAGTCTGTGTTGTCCGTATTATCAGGTGGTGCACATTCTGGAGGCGAAGCACCCCCGCCGGGCGGTGTGTCTGAGTCTGTGTTGTCCGTATTATCAGGTGGTGCACATTCTGGAGGCGAAGCACCCCCGTCGGGCGCTGTCTGAATCTGTGTTGTCCGTATTATCAGGTGGTGCACATTCTGGAGGCGCAACACCCCCGCCGGGCGGTGTGTCTGAGTCTGTGTTGTCCGTATTATCAGGTGGTACACATTCTGGAGGCGAAGCACCCCCGCCGGGCGGTGTGTCTGCGTCTGTGTTGTCCGTATTATCAGGTGGTGCACATTCTGGAGGCGCAACACCCCCGCCGGGCGCTGTGTCTGAGTCTGTGGTGTCTGTATGTCGTCAGGTGGTACACATTCTGGAGGCGAAGCACCCCCGCCGGGCGGTGTGTCTGAGTCTGTGGTGTCTGTATGTCGTCAGGTGGTACACATTCTGGAGGCGAAGCACCCCCGTCGGGCGGTGTGTCTGAGTCTGTGTTGTCCGTATTATCAGGTGGTACACATTCTGGAGGCGAAGCACCCCCGTCGGGCGGTGTGTCTGAGTCTGTGTTGTCCGTATTATCAGGTGGTACACATTCTGGAGGCGAAGCACCCCCGCCGGGCGCTGTGTCTGAGTCTGTGTTGTCCGTATTATCAGGTGGTGCACATTCTGGAGGCGAAGCACCCCCGCCGGGCGCTGTGTCTGAGTCTGTGTTGTCCGTATTATCAGGTGGTACACATTCTGGAGGCGAAGCACCCCCGTCGGGCGGTGTGTCTGAGTCTGTGTTGTCCGTATTATCAGGTGGTACACATTCTGGAGGCGAAGCACCCCCGCCGGGCGCTGTGTCTGAGTCTGTGTTGTCCGTATTATCAGGTGGTGCACATTCTGGAGGCGGAGCACCCCCGCCGGGCGCTGTGTCTGAGTCTGTGTTGTCCGTATTATCAGGTGGTACACATTCTGGAGGCGAAGCACCCCCGCCGGGCGGTGTGTCTGAGTCTGTGGTGTCTGTATGTCGTCAGGTGGTACACATTCTGGAGGCGAAGCACCCCCGTCGGGCGGTGTGTCTGAGTCTGTGTTGTCCGTATTATCAGGTGGTACACATTCTGGAGGCGAAGCACCCCCGTCGGGCGGTGTGTCTGAGTCTGTGTTGTCCGTATTATCAGGTGGTACACATTCTGGAGGCGAAGCACCCCCGCCGGGCGCTGTGTCTGAGTCTGTGTTGTCCGTATTATCAGGTGGTACACATTCTGGAGGCGAAGCACCCCCGCCGGGCGCTGTGTCTGAGTCTGTGTTGTCCGTATTATCAGGTGGTACACATTCTGGAGGCGAAGCACCCCCGTCGGGCGGTGTGTCTGAGTCTGTGTTGTCCGTATTATCAGGTGGTACACATTCTGGAGGCGAAGCACCCCCGCCGGGCGCTGTGTCTGAGTCTGTGTTGTCCGTATTATCAGGTGGTGCACATTCTGGAGGCGAAGCACCCCCGCCGGGCGCTGTGTCTGAGTCTGTGTTGTCCGTATTATCAGGTGGTACACATTATGGAGGCGAAGCACCCCCGCCGGGCGCTGTGTCTGAGTCTGTGGTGTCTGTATTATCAGGTGGTGCACATTCTGGAGGCGCAACACCCCCGCCGGGCGGTGTGTCTGAGTCTGTGTTGTCCGTATTATCAGGTGGTACACATTCTGGAGGCGAAGCACCCCCGCCGGGCGCTGTGTCTGAGTCTGTGTTGTCTGTATGTCGTCAGGTGGTACACATTCTGGAGGCGAAGCACCCCCGCCGGGCGCTGTGTCTGAGTCTGTGGTGTCTGTATTATATCAGGTGGTACACATTCTGGAGGCGAAGCACCCCCGCCGGGCGGTGGGTGAGCTGCGTCAGTTTCCGGACTGCAGCCGCCACCAGGCCATGTTCGCGCCGCGGGACCACCGCGTGCCTCGGATGAAGGTAGCCGCCGCCGACTGCCCGGCAGACTTCTTCCAGCAGCCGCAGCTGTACGCGCACACTCTCTTCATGGCCGAGATCACCGACTGGACAGAGCCCGGCTTCGCCAGGGGGTGAGGACTGAGACGAGTCAGCCACGACACGCACTGCGTCCACCACACACAACACGTTCTGCGTCCACTACACACAACACGCACTGCGTCCACCACACACAACACGTTCAGGAGACGGACTGAGTGTCGCCACGTACAGGTAGATAGCAGATGCACCGTTTTATAACGCAGCTCAGGATCAACGTCGGCATTATCATCAGCATAGATAATTGTCCGTAGTTACGTGTGGTTATTTATGACATTGTCTTTACTTGTCTGATGTCATGTTTGTGTTGCCGGGTATCGTATGTCAGTTTCGATGCTATTTCAGTGATGCATGAGGAGTACAGTTATTGTTCGTCATGTGTCATCTTACCTGACCTGACCTGACCTGACCTGACCTGACCTGACCTGACCGGTCCACAGCCGTCTGTCGCAGCTGCTGGGCGACACGGGCAGTGTGGATGTGGAGATGGAGGCTATCCTGCTGGAGCACGGAGTGGACACGCGCGAGTTCGGGCCGCAGGACCTCACGGGTCTGCCCACCGCGCCCTGGAGCATACCGTCGGAAGAGATCGAACGCCGGCGGGACTTCAGGTCAGTGGTCGCACAGACCGCCGGCTGGTCCCCGCCACCCTCGATTACTGGTCCTGCATTTGTGTTCATGTAGACGGCTCATGGCTGTAGACGGACAAGCTTCAGTAAACAGCGCAGCCGAAACAGCGCAGCAGTGCGCAGAGTGAAGCTCGTACTGTGGTGAAATATTGTGGCCAGGGATGCAGGTTGTCGTGTTGCTTCTGTCTAGGTCGACGGGCCGACAGTGCGTGGTTTCACGAACTGTATGCGTTGTCCAGTCTAAGGTAGTGTGTCTGCTTTCACAGATTGTATAGTGTCCCCACAGACACCAGTGTGTATAACTGTGTACTGTGACGCTCCCCGTTCTCTGTCCCAACAGGCAGCAGTGTGTGTTCACGATCGACCCGCTGACCGCGCGGGACCTCGATGACGCCGTCTCGTGCCGCGAGCTCGACTCGGGTGACTTCGAGGT
>JAXIVJ010010374.1:7500-32500 GCA_036785665.1 Chirona hameri
GAGGCTTATAAATTATGCATAACCTTACCTTACCTAACCAAAGTTGGAATTTACTATAAAAGCTGAGGGCCTGTAATAAAGGAAAAGGGCATCAAATAGAAAATAAAAAAGGAGATGCTGACTGACAAGGTTCTTGTAAGCCTAAATGTAATCCTAGCATAGTAAAAATATGTTTTGCAAGGTTTGGTTCCTATAGGAAAGGGACAAAGTGTGGTGCGGCTCTGCATTACCACAGGGCTCAAACATGTACTTACTAAATGCAGCCTGAAATGGGGAGCTTGCATCTCCGCAGTGAGCATGAGCAGTGATTTGATTGAATCATACCTCTCTTTATCATACTATAGCTGCTGACCCCAAATCATGCAGCTCGTTATTTTTTTTTATCGTTCGTGTTTCCTCTATTTTGAAGAATTTTGGTAGCAGGAGAGAAAGTGGCGCGTGCATATTTGGAAATGTCGAATACAAAATCAAGACCCATCATACTTAAGTAGCCATAAGTCAGCCAAAACTAAAGATATTGCTTTGAAATTCGGTGTGGGTATTGTCTATACTTCGTTCTCCAATATATATTCCGGTTTTGGTAGCAGTAGGGATAGAGAAAGTGGCGCGAAAGTAGCAGTTTTTGAACATGTTTGGAAATTTTGATTTGGTGGATTTTTTTTATCTTTCTCCAATTTGTTTTTTCTTCATAAAATCATATAAAATATAAAATCATATGAAAAGGCCGGAATATATATTGGAGAACCAAGTATGGACGATGCCAAAACTAAATGTCACAGTAATATCTTGAGCGTTGACTGACGTAGGACTCCCTAAGCAGTGGCGTACGCAGAAATTCACAAAGAACCAGGTCATTGCCTTGAGGGGCGCCACCCGATCGACAGGGCCGCCACCAATATCGGCGAAATTTGCCAGGGGGGCGCCTCTCCTTTCGCACTGCGCGGAAGGAGAGTCACTGGCCGGAGGGGCACCGTCACTCGCCAAAGAGGGGCAGTCACTAGTCGGAGGGGCGCCGTCACTCGCCGGAGGGGCCGCCGTCACTAGCCGGAGAGGCGCCGTCACTCGCCGGAGGGGCGTGGTCACTGGCCGGAGGGCCGCTGTCACGGGCCGGAGAGGCGCCGTCTATGGCAGGGGACGCCCTCACTGGCCGGTCACTGGCCACAAAAAAAGTCGTCACTGGCCGGGGGGGGCGTCCTCACTGGCCGGAGTGGTGCCGTCACTGGCCAGAGGGGCGTCGTGACTGATCGGAGGGGCACCAGCTTTGCATGGGCGCCTCGGATCCAAAGGACCAGGTCATGACCTGCATGACCTGATAGTTGATACTCGGTACGCCGCTGTCCCTAAGTATGATGGGCCTTGACTTTATATTCGACATTTCCCAATATGCGTGGCCGGTCTGGCGCTATTTGCGATCTGGAGCGATTCCTGCAACCAACGTAAGTTCAAAAACGTTGCGTTTTGGCGCCAAAGTTTATAGCGCTGAATAGCGTGCGTGGAACGCATTTCGACAGTATTTGAGGAATTGTGACTCGGACTTGGGTATCGTTGTTTTCCTTTTCCCTGTAAACATGTAGCTAAATAAAATTCACACTTTGTGAATTTGTAGGTAAAGTTAATATTTTTCATTGTCATGGTTATTTTAAATTACTATAGCTTGGGATGGCTACTTTGGCCTCAGGTCATATCCAGACTCGAGTAATTTCAGGTACCAATTTTAAATCTGACACCCATTTTGCACCATGCTTAGGTACTTATCCCGGTGCATTGTATGGGTGCTATGAGTAGAGGTCTCACAATTTTTAGCATTTCCAACTAGTCAAGATCAGACTCAGCATGAACTCATCTAAAAAAAAAATTTAAAGCGACAGAAGAGGTAAAATTGAGTTTGTCTGGTTTTTACCACTGGTGAATCCAGAGGAGTGAGGGCATTAGGGGCAAATCCCCCCCCCCCCCCCCCCACACACACACACACAGGAGCATGGCGGGAATTCAATACAAGGATGTCCCCCGCCCCGCGTGTTCCTGCATTGGCTGTAAGAAGTGATAATTAGGAAAGAAAAAAATCCCCCGGTCAATGACTCTTTTTGAGAACCCGACACCTCTACTTCCGCCCCCCCCCCCCCGCTCAACGATTTTTCGTGTTGACGACCCGACTCCACCCCCCCCCCCCCCCGGTCAACAACTTTCGTGAAGCGGAACGAAATTTTAGCCCCCCCCCCATTCTCGGACCCTAGATCCGCCAGTGGCACCATTTGCACCCCCCCTCTCTGGCTACGTCACTACTCTTGACCCAGGTGCAACTGTTGCTCAGTGACCTATGCAAGGTCAGCTGAGGACATCTGAGGTCACTAGCACTTGTTTGCCAATGACTGTATATAATGAATATAGAGACGTGCAACTCGCATTACTGTGTTTGTCTTCCTGAGATGCGTCTCCCCATATGCAACATTACCTACTGGGTCCACAAATGACCTTGACCTGAGGTCAAATTTTGAACTTGACTCAAGCCGGTCATCGTGAATACGGTTCGCAGTGCCTCGACGACAAACACTATGGCGTTGACATTATTGCCCTATCTTCATTAGGTAAAACGTTGTGCACGAAACACTTCTTGGAAGAAAATACCAGCATGGCATTTGGTGACCGGAAGCCCAAACTGTTAACATGAGTTAAAATTTGATTGTTTTTGTTTTCGTTTCCTCCTAGCTATCATAGTGCCCACTGCCCATATTTGGAGTTTCTGGAGCCAAGTCCTAAAGTTTGAAAATTTCACTTTGGATGACCTCCGGTGACCTCAATTTTGTCCTGAGCCAAAACATGACCGAAATGACTTCGATTGAACCCTCAGCATCTTTAAAAAGACCGCTGATTGACCTGAAAGGGTCCTTGCCCAACCCGAGAGGGTGTTGCTATGCCTGATGGGTTGTTATCAGGCGTCTAAGAGCCTTATGACGGTCTGTGAGTCCCTTCCTAGGCTTAAAAGGGCCCTTGGTCGGCCTGCATGGGCCGTCAAGCGGCGACAGGGACTTTTGCTGGTTTGAGAGGGTATTCTTTTAGAGAGCCAATCTGAACTCCATTGGGCCCATCTGACCTCCACAGGTCCCGATCTGACCTCAAGAGGGCCCACCCCGACCGCCCGCCCAATCTGACCTTCACAGTTCCACCTCTGGCTTCCAGAGGGCCCCATGTGACCTCCAGGGAGCCAACACTGACCTAAGAAGGCCCACTCCTGCCTCTAGATGGCCCACTTTGGCATTCATAGGGCCTATCTGACCTCCATAGGGCTCGCTGTGACCTCCAGAGGGACCACTCTGACCTCCGGAGGACCCACTCTGACCTACGGAATGACCCTGGCTTCCAGAGGGTCCCTTGGGATACTAGTGGACCTCCTCTGGCTTCCTGGAGTCCACCCTGACCTTCAGATGGCCCACTCTAGCCGCCTTCAGAGGGCGCTCTCCGGTTTCGACCTCCCAGAGGCGGTCGCAGGGGGGGGGGGGGGGAATCCGGGCCATGCCCCCCCCCCAAAGGCCCATGAGGGGGGCAACATATCTTCCCCCCCAAGTCACTTCGGGCCCAGGTGGGCCCGAAGGGCCCGCCTCGGCTCGCCTGGGCTCCAGGTCAGAATGGACTCAAGAGGTCAGAGAGGAGGCCAACTAGATGCCAGAATAGACCCTGGAGGCTAAAGCGAGTCCTCTCGAGGCCAAACAGGTCCCTTGTAGGCCGGAGTTGGCCCTCTGGAGGTCAGAGGGGGCCCAATGGTATCCTGATGGCCCTCTGAAGGCCGAAGAGGGCCCATGAAGGCCAAAGGGGCCCTCTGAAGGCCAAATGGGCTCTATGAAAGCCAGAGTGGGCTCTCTGTAGCTCAGAATGGGCCCTCTGGAGTTCAAAGTAGGTCCTCTGGTAGCCAGAAGGGGCCCACTGGAGGCCAGAGTTGGCCCTCTAGAGGCAGGAGTGGGCCCTCTGAAGGATAGAATGGGTCCTCTGGAGGGTAGAGTGGGTCCTCTGGAGGATTTAGTGGGCCCGCTTGAAGGCAGGGCCCTCAGGGGGTCAGGGACCCTCTGGAGGTCAGAGTTAGCCCTCTGGGGGCAGGAGTGGGCCCTCTTTTGGTGGAGGCCACATGGGGCCCTCTGGAGGCCGGAGTGGGCCCTCTGGAGGTCAGAGTGGGCCGTTTTAAAGCGAGAAGGGCCGTTGTGAAGCCAGAGGGGATCCTCTGGAGGTAATAATGGGCCCTCTGAAAGCGAGATTGGCCGTCTTGAAGCCCGAAGGGCCCTCTGAAGTCCAGAGTGGCCGGAGAGGCCGGAGAGAGCCCTCTGGAGGCCGGAGATGGCCTTCTGAAAGCCAAAGGAGCTTTCCAGAGGTCCCCTCTGAAGGCAAAGGGGGCCCTCTGGAGGACAAAAGGCCCTCTGAAAGCCAGAGTGGGCCCTCACAGGTCAGAATGGGTCTCTCTCTGTCAGAGTGGGCTCTCTGGAAGCCAGAGAGGGCCCATTGGAGGTCAGAGTTGGCGCTCTGGAGGCAGAAGTGGGCCCTCTTGAAGCCAGAGTGGATCCTTGAATCACCACCACCATGCGGCCGTGGAAACGCGTCAACGGGGACGCGCTCAACCTGAGCCTGCTGCTTGCGGACTGGGAGCCGCTCCACACCGCTGGCACCGTCGACGACAAGGTGGACGCGTTCATGTCAGTATGGAACACCGCAGTCGACATCCACTGCCCGACCGCCACCGTGACGTCACGCCGACCGAGCTGCCCGTGGCTGCGTGGCGACGCGCAAGTCTCCGCAGCCAAGTTCATTCTGTGTGCAGTTTATAGGCCCCCACGTCATACCATCAGCCATCTGTCAGCCGATTTTAACTGTCTCGATACACAACTTCAGCGCGTACTTTTAACTTCTTCCGATCCCATTCTTATCTCTGGGGATTTTAACTGTAATTTACTCGGCCCAGAGTCAGACCCTGCCAGGGTCAAACTGCTACAGTTTTTAGATGGCTTCAACCTGCATCAGTTTGTTCGATCACCAACTTTTAGATCAGGATCATTACTTGATGTTTTTATTTCTAACTTCGAGACTTTGGTCCATTAAGTCAATGTTTTGCCACCTTTTTTCCCCATCCCAGCACGGTTTTCGCTCCCTCCTGTCTACTGAAACCGCGCTGCTCACCGTATCAGACCACATTCTTATTGCCACCGACCGCCAGGATCTCACTCTTCTTTGCCTCATTGACCTTTCCAAATGCTTTGATGTGATCAACCACTCAAAGCTCCTCTCCAAACTGCAAGCCTATTCTATCGATCTCATCTGGTTTTCCTCTTACCTCCAAGGCCACACTCAATCCGTTTGTACAGTTGACGGGCGTGGGAACCGCCACCTTTCCAAAACCGCCAAAATTGTCGGGGACTATCTCCGATTTCCATTCGGTTTCGCGAGGATACGATCCGTGAGAGTCCAACGGTGAGGAACCTGGGCGTGCAGTTCGACAGGCACCTCACCTGGGAGTTGGTGCTGGTTAGCGGTGTACAGCAGTACAACAGGCTGCCGCCAGAGGTCCACGTGTCTGCCCTCGTCAAAAAATGTAACGGTATCCTTATCGGGCTGTCCCACGTGCGTCATCAGATTCCCGCGACCTCTTACCCATCCTTGTCAACGCCCTGGTCATCTCTCACGTTCGTTACTGCCTGGCCGTTTTTGGCGACGGTTCGGAGAGGAACATGCAACGCCTAGAGAAGGTCCTGAACTTCGGACTGCGTGTGATCTCCGGCCGCCGCAAATTCGACCACATATCGGACGTGAGGGGGTGCACTGGCTTGGCCTACCGCCCGGCAACTGTATGAACAACATTCACTGAATCTACTTCACAAAATTCGCATTACCGAGGAACCCCTGGCCCTCTCCTCTCAGCTCAAGGTTAACTCTACTCTCCGTTCTCGGTCTACACGCCAGGACGCTGATCTGGCGCTCCGCGCGCGAGGACAGAGGCCGGGAAGCGGCGCCTCCTTTTTAGCGGTGTACATCAGTACAACAGGCTGCCGCCAGAGGTCCGTCTGTTGCCACTGCGAGCTTTTAAACGTGCAGTACATGACCGTCTAGTAGTATGATGTGAGTTTAGTTTGTCTTTTCGAATGTGTATATCTCAGCGAGTGACAGTCCATATTTATGTATGCTTGTGTGTGCGATATGCTTATTGTGTATGCTGTGTGTTGTGTGCGTACGTGGGCAATGTGCATGTGTGTTGTGTGCGTACGTGGGCAATGTGCATGTGTGTTTGTGAGTGTGGGGATTTGTCTCTGATTTATTTACTCTGATCTTATTGTGTGCAATGGGCTGAGTGTCGTTTTTAACATGTCTTCACTTACTAATCATGACACGACACTCGGAATAGCCAGTGTAACATTGAAGAGTGTTTTAACTGTCAAATACAAATACAAAATCGCGTAATTGAGCTTATGGGCCATATTTTCATCCAAAGCCTTCGATTACGACCATGATCACCCAAAGCGCTGCCAAAGGTATGATACACATCCCGCATGACCTAAAGTGAGATTGTTTGCCATGGTCAAGGTCAAGGTCAGGTCACAAACAATCACTATGCTTAAAATATATACGAAAGTCATGCAACACATGTTTTATGAGTTATTTTCCAGGTAGAATTCGATAGTGGTAGTCATTTTACCACCTGACTTAATTTACGTGAAGTACATGTCAAGTTCAGGTCAAGTTCAGGTCACTGAAGGTCACAAAATTTAATTGATAAATTTAAATAAAAAAAGCATGTTTCTAGACCAGTTTTGTCTCAGAAATACAGTGGTGCAATAGATTTGTCTGTATCTGGTCAGAAAAAGGCAAACAACATTTGTAATTATTACGTCATGAGTTACCCATACTTTAGATGCCATACGTCAGTCAAAAATGGTGATATCAATCGTTGCCCATAGTGGTTCTCTGATATATATATATATATATTCCGCCCTTTTGAATATCTTTGAAAAATTCGATTTTGTGGGCATTTTCTACCATTTTTTTTTTGCATTTTGGGGATCAAAACCCAAAATTTTGCCAATTCCGAGATAGCCAGTTTGAGCCCTTCAATGGCGGATCTAGGGTCTGAGAAGGGGGGCGCTAAAATTTCGCTCCGCTTCAGCAGCGAAAAGTTGTTGACGGGGGTGGGGGGTGGAGTCGTGTCGTCAACGTGAAACAAATCGTGGGGGGGGGGGGGGGTAGTGGTGTCGGGTTCTCAAAGATAAAATAATTGACCGGGGGGTTTTGTTTCTTCTTAATTATCACTTCTTACAGCCAATGCAGGAACACGCGGGGCGGGGGACATCCGTGTATTGAATGCCCGTCATGCTCCTGTGGGGGGGGGGGGGGGGGGAGGGGGAGGGAGGGAGGGGGGAGGGGGAAGGGAAGGGAGGGGAGGGGAGGGGGGGCTTTTCCATGGACCCCTTATTTGCCCTAATGCCCCCACTCCTCTGGATTCGCCAGTGGTTAAAACCAGACAAACCCAATTTTACCTCTTCTGTCGCTTTCAAACATTTTTTTTTGTAGCCGAGTTCATGCTGAGTCTGATCCTGACTAGTTGGAAATGCTAAAAATTGTGAGACCTCTACTCATAGCAGCCATAAAATGCACCGGGATAAGTATCTAAGCATGGTGCAAAATGGGTGTCAGATTTAAAATTGGTACCTGAAATTACTTGAGTCTGGATATGACCTGAGGCCAAAGTAGCCATCCCAAGCTATAGTAATTTAAAATAACCATGACAATGAAAAATATTAACTTTACCTACAAATTCACAAAGTGTGAATTTGATTTAGCTACATGTTTACAGGGAAAAGGAAAACAACGATACCCAAGTCCGAGTCACAATTCCTCAAATACTGTCGAAATGCGTTCCACGCACGCTATTCAGCGCTATAAACTTTGGCGCCAAAACGCGACGTTCTTTAACTTACGTTTTTTTCTTTCGATTCAAAGACAAGCGTGTTGCTTGTGACGAGAGGAAGCCGCTGATACCCGATTTTAAAGTCTTGGGTCATTAGGTGAACTCTTGAGGTCATGTCAATGACCCAAAAGTCATCAAAAATGTAAATACGTATCAATTGAATTTTATCAAGCTAGAACCATGAATTAGAATAGCATAATGCTTAATGGGTGCCAAATTCGTAATCAGCGTCACACAATGTCCTAAAAACTGCAAAATTCCAAAAAAGGTCATGTCAGGTCATCTGAGGTCAGTGACTTCGGTTGACCTGTGGAAGCGCATGACCCCAGTGGAACATATAATTATGTAAAATGGAACCCAAATTTGAAATCAGCGTCACAAAATGTCCTAGAAACCGCCATTAGTCCAAAAAAGTAATCTGAGGTCATCGGAGGCCAATGACCTCAGTGCCCTCTGAAAAGGTCAATCGAGGTCACAATCTCTGTGGAAACCACAACTGTCACCTGGAAGCACCTGTACATATGCTCCTGAACAACAAACACTCGGAAACTGCACAAGTTACAAGCATCGATACTGCGGGACGCCAGTTGCGCCTGACATGACCTTGTGAAACAGGTCATAGGTCACGGGTCATGTGCGTTGAAATTCAACATTTTCAGATTATGTGTCACATTTTTCAAAAGTAGCGTACTGAAAGTTCCATCGTAATCGGTTAAAAACTACTCGAGTTATTCCTGAAAAACCGAAGGGGTGGCACCCGGACCCCTCCCCCTACCCGGGCGAGGGTTACAAGGGTCCTCGATCGGCCTGCATGGGCCGTCAAGCGGAGACAGGGAATTTTACTGGTTTGAGAGGGTATTTTTTTCAGAAAGCCCACTCTAAACTCCATTGGGGCCATCTGACCTCCATAGGTCCCCAGTGTCCTAGCATTTGGAAATTTGGGTGGAAAACGACACCCTTATGGATACTATTTTCCCACTCTTTTTCGTCAGTTTTACTGTGAATTTTCCACTCCTTATTTTAAAATGTATTGGATAATTAGAACCCTGATACTGATTTATGGATGTAATGATGGGGACAGCCTGTATGGGGAAAGACGGGTAAGAATTGGCGTAGTTACCTAATAACTTTTTGGTAAGCATGTAATTTAATATTGATCAAGCCGAGTACATATGTTTTTTTGGTTGAATTTTCCACTCGTTATGCTTATTTTTAGCCTGAATTTTCCACTCCGCACCCCATATCCAAAGCAATAGGACTCTGTAGGTCCCGCTCTGACCTCAAGAGGGCCCATCCTGACCTCCCGCCACTCTGACCTCCACAGTTCCACCTCTGGCTTCCAGAGGGCCCTATGTGGCCTCCAAGGAGCCCACACTGACCTCAGGATGCCCACTCCTGCCTCTAGAGGGCCCACTATGACATTCATAGGGCCATCTGGCCTCCATAGGGTCCGCTGTGACCTCCAGAGGGCCCACTCTGACCTCCGGAGGACCCACTCTGGCCTCCGGAGGGCCCCCTGGCTTCCAGAAGGCCCCTCTGGATACTGGTGGACCTCCTCTTGCTTCCTGGAGCCCACCCTGACCTTCAGATGGCACTAGAGTGTGTCATCTGAAGGTCAGGGTGAGCTCCAGAAAGCAAGAGGAGGTCGCCTTCAGAGGGCGCTCTCCGGCTTCCACCTCCAGAGGGTTTACTCCTGCCTCCATAAGACCAACTCTGACCTGCCGAGAGCCCCTCTGGCTTCACGACGGGCCACTCTCGCTTTCAGATGGTCCATGCTGACGGTAACCTCCAGAGGGCCCCTCCAGTTTCCAGAGGGCCCCATGTGGCCTCCAGAGGGCCTACTCTGACCTCCAGAGGGCCCACTCCGGCCTCTACCTCCAGAGGGCCCACTCAGCCTCCAGAGGCCCAATTCTGACCTCTAGAGGGCCCCTGGCTTCCAAAAGGCCCAGTCCGTCCTTCCAAGGATCCACTCTGGCTTCCAGAAGGGGCCCACTTCTGCCTCCAGGGCGCCAAATATGACCTCCAGTGGGCCCTCTCTGGCTTCCAGAGCCCTTTTCCTTCAGAGGGGGCCCTCTGGAAAGCTCCTTTGGCTTTCAGAGGGCCATCTCCGGCCTCCATAGGGCCCTCTACTGCCTCTCCGGCCACTCTGGCCTTTAGAGGGCCTTCCCGACGGTCATTCTCGCTTTCAGAAGGCCCATTCTTACCTCCAGAGGATCCCCTGGCTTCACGACGGCCATTCTCGCTTTCAAACGGCCCACTCCAGAGGGTTTACTCCTCTGGAGTGCCCACTCCTCCAGAAGGCCCACTCCGGCCTCCAGAGGGCCCCATATGGCCTCCACCTCCGGAGGGCCCACTTCTGCCTCCAGAGGGCTAAATCTAACCTCCAGAGGGCCCCCTGACCTCTAGAGGGCCCTCGGTCGTACAGAGGGCCCACTCTGCCCTCCAGAGGACCCACTCTGCCATACAGGGGACCCACTGTGGCCTTCAGAGGGCCCACTCCTGCCTCTAGTGGGCCAACTCTGGCTTCCCGAGGGCCTATTCTGTACTCCAAGGGCCCATTATGACCTGCAGAGAACCCAATATGGCTTTCAGAGGGCCCCTTTGGCCTTCAGGGGTCCTTCCCCGGCCTTCAGAGGGCGCTCGGATACCATTGGGCCCCTCTGACCTCCAGAGGTCAGACTCCGGCCTACAAGGGGCCTGCTTTGGCCTCCAGAGGGTCCTATCCGACCTCCAGAGGGCCCACTTTGGCCACGAGAGGACTCGCTTTAGCATCCAGGGGCCATTCTGGCATCTAGTTGGCCTCCTCTCTGACCTCTTGAGGGTCCATTCTGACCTGGAGGCCAGCCCAGACGGGCCCTTCGGGCCCACCTGAGCCCGATTTTTTTTTTGTGTTTTTTTTTTTGGGGGGGGGGAGGGAAGATATGTTGTCCCCCCCTCATGGGCCTTTGGGGGGGGGCATGGTCCGGATGCTCCCCCACCCTGCGACCGCTTCCGTTGGGGGGGGGGGGGGGCAATTGCCAATTTTCCCCAATCGTAGATCCGCCAATAAGAAAACAACCTTTTCAGCAGTCAACAAATGGAACAACTTTTCAGCAGAAATGCAACAACTTTTCAGGAGAAATGGAACAACTTTTCATGGAACTGTGTCACGGCGAAACTGAAAGTCTAATAACCATCCCATACAAATGGATTCCGATATAGCTCTTGGATCATGGATGCATATATTCCACTGGTCATCAAATTGCGTTCAGTCCTTTACACTATATTGATACTGCATGATAATAAGGCTATATAACTTACGCAAAGTTATTTTTTTCTCCAAAATTTGAGGTTTTGAGCGGGCCGGATAACTAATTTTTGCTATTGGAACCAGCATGCAGGGTCAAAACGAGGAAATATATCTGGAGCAAAAGGTGGTGTCAAAAGACATGTTGCCCCCCCCCCCCCATTTAACCCTCGCCCTACGGGAGCTTTTTTCATCTTCGCCCTACGGGGGGGCCTGACAGGCCCCCCTGTTATCTTCCAAACCAAGCAACTTAGAGCAATGCGGTAAGAACCAGCATGTTACCTGTCATGAGAGGAATCTAACAGTATGCGATTTTTAGGTTTCAGGTCAACGGGTGACCTTCCAGGTCAAGTGAATGACCTGGGATTTACCACGTCCAGAACAGCGATTTTGCTCTTCAGAAAACCTCAAAATTAGAAATTAATAAATGTAAATGAAAAGGCATGTTCCTAGACCAGTTTTGGATTAGAAGTACAAAAAAGGTAATTATTTGTTCGTATCTTGTTAAAAAAAGGTCAAAAAACGTTATTTTAAAAAGTGACGTCATCAGTTTCTTACACTTAGAGCCATCACTCAGTCAAAAATGAAGATATTGCTTTGAAATTTGTTATGAATATTCTCCATACTCAGTTCTCTCACATATATTCCGGTTTTTCTAATATCTTTGAAAATTTTGATTTTGTGGGGATTTTTCCCAAAAATCTGTTTTTTTACATTTTAGGGGTCAAAAACCCAAAATTGTGCAAATCGGAGATTGCCATTTTAAAGAGAATGTCATTTTGTATCTTTAGTGAATTGCGTTTGCAATTTGCATTGAAACTCTGTTTTCTACGATTTTTCAAATATTTTTCTCTTTTTTTTACCAACATGACGTCATCAAAACATGATTTTCTCCCAAACTACTCAACTAATTAAAAAAAAAACATACAGCCTACGTATAATTGTTGTAAACTCAGCTACCAAAAATTTCAGCAAGATGCACCGCATATGTAAAAAGTTATTCAAGAAAAACCTCAGGGGGGAGGGGGGGGCTGTCAGGCCCGCCCCCCGTAGAGCGAGGGTTAAGGCCATGCCCCCCCCCATATCCCCCTCCTGCGGCCGCCAGTGTGCACAGTTTATATTAGACCCTTTTGTATTGGAAAAGAAAACTGATTGATTTGCGCCGCGTAGCGGCGCGGAATTCTTTGCTTTATTTTGTATTTGTCTGGATAACTAGGCCCTAACAAATCGAAAGGTCCTATAATCTATATGTATCAGCCCAAGGGGCCCTCAAGGTTCCTCGAGTCCGATACGTTGTTGCCTCTGGTATAAAGGCACGTTGGTGCCCCTTCATGGTAACCCAAGGGACGGGGGGCATGATGGAACATTTTTTTTTGCATAATTTAGCAACTTTAATTTAGCATCATTTCTCGCTTTTTTCTTCTCACTGACGGAATTCATAAGGTCTTCAATCTATAATGGGGACATATGCCTCTATAATCCAAGACTTTACGGCCACGCCCCCCCCCCCCCCCCAAGACCGTTCAAGGGGGGGGGGGCAAACTATGTCCCCCCAAGACGTGAAATCTAATACATGCTATATTTGCGCTTTTAGAACTATTTTGGGCAAATTTGGCCAAATTTGGGATTTTTTGGCCAAATTTGGCGCTGTTTTTCCGCTATTCTAAAAAAAACATCAGGGGGGGGGGCAAAATGACAAATAACCTACACTAGGGCGAGGGGTAATCTATAAGTTTAACAATTACCACGTTTACAGGTGTCCTTATTTCATTATTTTTATCCAGCACACCATTTCGGTCAGGCAAGTCTACAATAGAATAATCGGTCCAAATCCATCCTTTTTCCTGTAGGTCCTTCCCGTCCTTCCGGTTACAACGGCGGAGGCGGAGAGAGTATTCAGGAAGGTGGAGAAGACTATCCTCTCTCCGAGCGACAATGACCAAGCTCCGGATGACGGAGGCGCTGATCATGTGCGAAGCCCACCGTGAGACCTATACGGATGACATAATGTTATCCGTCAGCGAAGTCGTTGACTTCTTTGCGCGATCGGGGAGTCGCCAGCTAGATTATTTCAGGCTGCCGCTGCCTGGCTGGCTGCCGCAGGTTTCTGCCATAGACTGTATCAAGGCCATATATAGGAGGTAGAGTCATCCGGCGATTCTAGGTGATCATGACGTCAGAGCGTGACGTCATGTGTATGCACCGGCCTCTTCCGCTATTGCAGTTAATGCTATTTTGGGAGAAATCAATACCATCTAGCTCAAAAAGTAAAAAGGTTACGAAAAAGAAAAAGACAGCGTTGGAAAGCTCAAAGCAAGACGAATCGACATCTTTTCAATAATTTTAGGCTCAGGTCAATAGTGAGGTCACTAGAGGTCATCAAAGATCAGGGCCTTGTTCACGGTCCCCCTGCGGTGTGGCGGTCACCAGCTGAGGCTCTAAGCCCCGCCCCTTCGATGAACTTTTGATTTTACCTAAACCACATGCAATTGGTATGAATCGACGAGTTCTGACGAGGCGAACACGATGACATCAAAATCATTGCTGTATCTACATTTGTCAAAAAGTTATTTGCGAAAACCCGTTTTAACCGACCGCAGACGACATGCGCCGGAATTGACTACCGGGGTGACGACATAAGTATAAGTGGACACCTTACGGAGATAGGGATGACACCCCCCTTGACTGTATGGCAGTAATCTGAGAAATGCAGCCTTCACCGTAGTAGGTATCGGTTACTTCGTCTGCGTGTGTCGTATCTATGGACCCGCCGAGATGCGCAAATGGCCTCGAGGTCCGGGAGCAGGGACATATTTTTTCAAGAACCTGGCAACGGAAGTTGATCATCCTATCCGTATGCGGTATTTTAGCTAGTATAAGTAGCTAAAGTTTCTTGAAATGCATATTGAATTGGACGCCATGATCGGGTCATCTGACATCTATATTATTGTTTTGAATGGCGGAAGTATGACTGGTTCGATCATGTTTGACGTCCTCGCCTTTAGCTCTTTTTTTATCGGAGCGCAACAGATAATAACGACAAACATTTGTGCAGCGAAACGCGTATTCATTTTTCCGGTCGGACCATCCCCTCGGTTTACTATCCGAGATTTGGAGCTGGAAATTCTGAAGAAAACTGCCATTTATTTGATGCTCCAAGTTCTGTTTTAAATTTCTATGGTAGCTTCTTTCCACTAACATTGTTTTCCTGGACCGCAACGAAAAATGTTAAAATCTAAGATACACTTCTTTTTTTTGCAAGGGTCGTCGAACCTTGTAGCAAAAAGTAGTTGGTCCCGAAGACGAACGGATGGATCCGTCCTTGCTCTTAAGGGCAACGTCGGCTTGATTCAGCGCACATTTTCATGTTTGTTCCCTTGCAGTCGGGAACGAAAACATAGGTACACCTTTTTCGATATCCCAAAAGGTCGAAAAGCTGAAGAAAAAATCATTAGAAATCGTGTGGTTGCAAAATAAAGTGGCTCAAATCCGGGGATATTTTCGAAATTGGCGGTACCCTTGGTAAGCTCCGCTCAAACTGGTTGCCCCCCCCCCCAAACGGCCGGCTGGATCCGCCCTTGATGCGCCGAACATATCAACAAGGCACGACTTGAACTTTGAAACATCAATAGCTGGCTACTGAAAACGGGTCTTGTTTTCTCGTAGCTATTACATTGCAATTGTATGTTACCCTAACTTAATTTCCGGCCTCTGGCAACCCTGATGATCGCCACTCTAAATCACGATAATCATCATCATCACCTTTAATTTTTCTTCAAATCCGTCAACCTGTGTTTAAGCTATGACTACGTGGACTGAATCAGGGACGTAGGCCACGGGGCCATACTCCCCCCCCCCCTCTCCCCCTGAGCCATCCAGTTTACACTAGATAAAATGGGATTCCGTCAAGGGTTAACATTAAGTCTATGAGCGTTGCATGGAAATAATCGAGTTTGAAATATATCCGACTGCACCCTCCTCCCCCTTCCCCTCGGCAGGTGAAAAAGTATTGTGGCCCCTCCCTGAGCAAAATCTTGGCTACGTGCCTGAACTGAATTGATCGAAGTCTTGCCCCCCCCCCCCCCCCTATGTCAAAATAAAATCCGCCGCCACTGCCGCGACCGCTGCGGCCATCCCCTGGATCCGCCCCTGGTGCCGACTCCTCAGGTCAATGAGCGCCCATAACGAAGGTTTCCTTATTTCGTTCCGAACCCTAACTAAACACGGCACACTGGCGCGGTCAAGGCTCGTTTAACTCACCTGCGGTGCCCATTAAGTAATCCCTTATGCTGAACGGTTTGAATGAAATTAAACGGAAGATGGCGAAATAGTACTCTGAATCGACCGTCTCCAGCTCCACGAGAAGTTCAGTATGGTAGTCATCACCATACACTCCGAACTGTGACAGCTGCTCCGTTCCTGTGAACACAAGTGAAGAACCATTAGCCCACGGATGCAGGGGCTCCGCCAAGGGAGGGAGGGGGACGTGTTCCCCACATTCTTGTTATTCCCCCTCCCCCCATTTTCCCTGGCAAACCGCTCAACAGCTTTTCGCTGACCGACGCTCCACCCCCTCCCCCGCTCAGCAACTTTTCGGTTACGCTCCACCCCCCCCCCCTCCGCTCATTAAGTTTTCGCTGACGCTCCACTCCCCCCCCCTCCCGCTCAACAACTTTTCGCTGACGCTCCACCCCTGCCCCCGGTCAACAATATTTTCGCTGACGGCGACCACTCGGCTTCCCTCGATCCCGTCCCCCCAATTTAAAAGGCCCCTGAACGGATGCGATTTATTACCTCATATGTTGCCTTAGTGACTAGTGTTAACTTGTATTACTCCTTATCTCATTTCTGTATTTGCTCACTCACCCGTGGTGGTGGTATTCGGGCTTCACGACTACGCGCCTGACGTCATTTATAGTCCGAGTCTCCCACGCCGACCCAAGCGGGGAAACTGAATAACCTCGTCACCTCGTCACCTCGTCACCTCGTCACCTCGTCACCTCGTCACCTCGTCACCTCGTCACGTCGTCACCGCGTCATGACCTCGTGACCTCGTGACCTCGTGACCTCGTCACCTCGTCATGACCTCGTCACCTCGTCACCTCGTCACCTCGTTACCTCGTCACCTCGTCACCTCGTTACCTCGTCACCTCGTCACCGCGTCATGACCTCGTCACCTCGTCATCGCGTCATGACCTCGTCACCTCGTCACCTCGTCACCTCGTCACCTCGTCACCTCGTCACCTCGTCATGACCTCGTCACCTCGTCACCTCGTCACCTCGTCACCTCGTCACCGCGTCATGACCTCGTGACCTCGTGACCTCGTGACCTCGTCACCTCGTCATGACCTCGTCACCTCGTCACCTCGTCACCTCGTCACCTCGTCATGACCTCGTCACCTCGTCACCTCGTCACCTCGTCACCGCGTCATGACCTCGTCACCTCGTCACCGCGTCATGACCTCGTCACCTCGTCACCTCGTCACCTCGTCACCTCGTCACCTCGTCACCGCGTCATGACCTCGTCACCTCGTCATCGCGTCATGACCTCGTCACCTCGTCACCTCGTCACCTCGTCACCTCGTCACCTCGTCACCTCGTCATGACCTCGTCACCTCGTCACCTCGTCACCTCGTCACCTCGTCACCTCGTCACCTCGTCACCGCGTCATGACCTCGTGACCTCGTGACCTCGTGACCTCGTCACCTCGTCATGACCTCGTCACCTCGTCACCTCGTCACCTCGTCACCTCGTCATGACCTCGTCACCTCGTCACCTCGTCACCTCGTCACCGCGTCATGACCTCGTCACCTCGTCACCGCGTCATGACCTCGTCACCTCGTCACCTCGTCACCTCGTCACCTCGTCACCTCGTCACCGCGTCATGACCTCGTCACCTCGTCATCGCGTCATGACCTCGTCACCTCGTCACCTCGTCACCTCGTCACCTCGTCACCTCGTCACCTCGTCACCTCGTCACCTCGTCACCTCGTCACCGCGTCATGACCTCGTCACCTCGTCACCGCGTCATGACCTCGTCACCTCGTCACCGCGTCATGACCTCGTCAGTAGCCAGACTGGAGCCCGGCACCCATGGGTTCTGAGCCCAACGCTCTACTGACTGAGCCACCCGGACCCCACCCCAGCCACCCGGACTGACTGAGCCACCCGGACCCCACCCGGACCCCACCCCAGCCAACCGGACTGACTGAGCCACCCGGACCCCACCCCAGCCACCCAGACTGACTGAGCCACCCGGACTGACTGAGCCACCCGGACTGACTGAGCCACCCGGACTGACTGAGCCACCCGGACCCCACCCCAGCCACCCGGACTGACTGAGCCACCCGGACTGACTGAGCCACCCGGACTGACTGAGCCACCCGGACTGACTGAGCCACCCGGACTGACTGAGCCACCCGGACCCCACCCCAGCCACCCGGACTGACTGAGCCACCCGGACCCCACCCCAGCCACCCGACTGACTGAGCCACCCGGACCCCACCCCAGCCACCCGGACTGACTGAGCCACCCGGACTGACTGAGCCACCCGGACTGACTGAGCCACCCGGACTGACTGAGCCACCCGGACCCCACCCCAGCCACCCGACTGACTGAGCCACCCGGACCCCACCCCAGCCACCCGGACTGACTGAGCCACACGGACCCCACCCCAGCCACCCGGACTGACTGAGCCACCCGGACTGACTGAGCCACCCGGACCCCACCCCAGCCACCCGGACTGACTGAGCCACCCGGACCCCACCCCAGCCACCCGACTGACTGAGCCACACGGACCCCACCCCAGCCACCCGGACTGACTGAGCCACCCGGACTGACTGAGCCACCCGGACCCCACCCCAGCCACCCGGACTGACTGAGCCACCCGGACCCCACCCCAGCCACCAGGACTGACTGAGCCACCCGGACTGAGCCACCCGGACCCCACCCCAGCTACCCGGACTGACTGAGCCACCCGGACTGACTGAGCCACCCGGACCCCACCCCAGCCACCCGGACTGACTGAGCCACCCGGACTGAGCCACCCGGACCCCACCCCAGCCACCCGGACTGACTGAGCCACCCGGACTGACTGAGCCACACGGACCCCACCCCAGCCACCCGGACTGACTGAGCCACCCGGACCCCACCCCAGCCACCCGGACTGACTGAGCCACCCGGACCCCACCCCAGCCACCCGACTGACTGAGCCACCCGGACCCCATCCCAGCCACCCGGACTGACTGAGCCACCCGGACCCCACCCCAGCCACCCGGACTGATTGAGCCACCCGGACCCCACCCCAGCCACCCGGACTGACTGAGCCACCCGGACCCCACCCCAGCCACCCGGACTGACTGAGCCACCCGGACTGAGCCACCCGGACCCCACCCCAGCCACCCGGACTGACTGAGCCACCCGGACCCCACCCCAGCCACCCGGACTGACTGAGCCACCCGGACTGAGCCACCCGGACCCCACCCCAGCCACCCGGACTGACTGAGCCACCCGGACTGAGCCACCCGACCCCACCCCAGCCACCCGGACTGACTGAGCCACCCGGACCCCACCCCAGCCACCCGACTGACTGAGCCACCCGGACTGACTGAGCCACCCGGACCCCACCCCAGCCACCCGGACTGATTGAGCCACCCGGACCCCACCCCAGCCACCCGGACTGATTGAGCCACCCGGACTGACTGAGCCACCCGGACCCCACCCCAGCCACCCGACTGACTGAGCCACCCGGACCCCACCCCAGCCACCCGGACTGATTGAGCCACCCGGACTGACTGAGCCACCCGGACCCCACCCCAGCCACCCGACTGACTGAGCCACCCGGACCCCACCCCAGCCACCCGGACTGATTGAGCCACCCGGACCCCACCCCAGCCACCCGGACTGACTGAGCCACCCGGACCCCACCCCAGCCACCCGGACTGACTGAGCCACCCGGACCCCACCCCAGCCACCCGACTGACTGAGCCACCCGGACCCCACCCCAGCCACCCGGACTGACTGAGCCACCCGGACCCCACCCCAGCCACCCGACTGACTGAGCCACCCGGACCCCACCCCAGCCACCCGGACTGACTGAGCCACCCGGACCCCACCCCAGCCACCCGGACTGACTGAGCCACCCGGACCCCACCCCAGCCACCCGACTGACTGAGCCACATGGACCCCACCCC
Organism: Chirona hameri; assembly: GCA_036785665.1. Taxonomy (NCBI): domain Eukaryota; kingdom Metazoa; phylum Arthropoda; class Thecostraca; order Balanomorpha; family Balanidae; genus Chirona; species Chirona hameri. Next base: position 26,915 of record JAXIVJ010010374.1, read on the forward strand.
AGCCACCCGGACTGACTGAGCCACCCGGACCCCACCCCAGCCACCCGGACTGACTGAGCCACCCGGACCCCACCCCAGCCACCCGGACTGAGCCACCCGAACACCACCCCAGCCACCCGGACTGACTGAGCCACCCGGACTGAGCCACCCGGACCCCACCCCAGCCACCCAGACTGACTGAGCCACCCGGACTGATTGAGCCACCCGGACCCCACCCCAGCCACCCGGACTGACTGAACCACCCGGACTGACTGAGCCACCCGGACCCCACCCCAGCCACCCGGACTGACTGAGCCACCCGGACTGACTGAGCCACCCGGACCCCACCCCAGCCACCCGGACTGACTGAGCCACCCGGACTGACTGAGCCACCCGGACTGACTGAGCCACCCGGACTGAGCCACCCGGACCCCACCCCAGCCACCCGGACTGACTGAGCCACCCGGACCCCACCCCAGCCACCCGACTGACTGAGCCACCCGGACCCCACCCCAGCCACCCGGACTGACTGAGCCACCCGGACCCCACCCCAGCCACCCGGACTGACTGAGCCACCCGGACCCCACCCCAGCCACCCGGACTGAGCCACCCGGACACCACCCCAGCTACCCGGACTGACTGAGCCACCCGGACTGACTGAGCCACCCGGACTGACTGAGCCACCCGGACTGAGCCACCCGGACCCCACCCCAGCCACCCGGACTGACTGAGCCACTCGGACTGATTGAGCCACCCGGACCCCACCCCAGCCACCCGGACTGACTGAGCCACCCGGACTGACTGAGCCACCCGGACTGACTGAGCCACCCGGACCCCACCCCAGCCACCCGGACTGACTGAGCCACCCGGACTGACTGAGCCACCCGGACTGAGCCAACCGGACCCCACCCCAGCCACCCGGACTGACTGAGCCACCCGGACCCCACCCCAGCCACCCGGACTGACTGAGCCACCCGGACTGACTGAGCCACCCGGACTGACTGAGCCACCCGGACTGACTGAGCCACCCGGACTGAGCCACCCGGACCCCACCCCAGCCACCCGGACTGACTGAGCCACCCAGACTGATTGAGCCACCCGGACCCCACCCCAGCCACCCGGACTGACTGAGCCACCCGGACCCCACCCCAGCCACCCGGACTGACTGAGCCTCCCGGACTGAGCCACCCGACCCCACCCCAGCCACCCGGACTGACTGAACCACCCGGACTGACTGAGCCACCCGGACCCCACCCCAGCCACCCGGACTGACTGAACCACCCGGACTGACTGAGCCACCCGGACCCCACCCCAGCCACCCGGACTGACTGAGCCACCCGGACCCCACCCCAGCCACCCGGACTGACTGAACCACCCGGACTGACTGAGCCACCCGGACCCCACCCTAGCCACCCGCACTGACTGAGCCACCCGGACTGACTGAACCACCCGGACTGACTGAGCCACCCGGACCCCACCCCAGCCACCCGGACTGACTGAGCCACCCGGACTGACTGAGCCACCCGGACTGACTGAGCCACCCGGACCCCACCCCAGCCACCCTGACTGACTGAGCCACCCGGACTGAGCCACCCGGACTGTCTGAGCCACCCGGACCCCACCCCAACCACCCGGACTGAGCCACCCGGACTGACTGAGCCACACGGACTGACTGAGCCACCCGGACCCCACCCCAGCCACCCGGACTGACTGAGCCACCCGGACCCCACCCCAACCAACCGGACTGAGCCACCCGGACTGACTGAGCCACACGGACTGACTGAGCCACCCGGACCCCACCCCAGCCACCCGGACTGACTGAGCCACCCGGACCCCACCCCAACCACCCGGACTGAGCCACCCGGACTGACTGAGCCACACGGACTGACTGAGCCACCCGGACCCCACCCCAGCCACCCGGACTGAGCCACCCGGACACCACCCCAGCCACCCGGACTGAGCCACCCGGACACCACCCCAGCCACCCGGACTGACTGAGCCACCCGGACTGAGCCACCCGGACCCCTTGCTCACTCACCGCAATTACTCAAAAGTAACGTAAGTTAATCTGCTATGTAAATAATACTCCATTTTACCTTAATTGCCTTCACACTATGGGGATCTAACTTAGCCAATTTTCCGAAACAAAAGCCATCTTCGGGCTGTTATCCACCTGGATTAACCTAGTTGGCTGCATTAACCTGGTTAAATTAGTTCGCCAAAGCTACCAGCCATGCTAACATTACCGGAATAAGGCATTCAAGTAACACATTTTAGAAGTAACAAAATTACTTTTCCATCTAGTTAAGTGTACGCTGTTATGGGGTCTACTTATGTAAAGAAAACCATATAACGTTCTCCATTCAAATGTAGTGATCTGGTCAAGTAGTTCTCAAGTAGGGATCAAGTAGTGATAGTAGTGATCTGGTCCAGTAGTTCTCAAGTAGTGATCAAGTAGTGATAGTAGTGATCTGGTCCAGTAGTTCTCAAGTAGTGATCAAGTAGTGATAGTAGTGATCTGGTCCAGTAGTTCTCAAGTAGTGATCAAGTAGTGATAGTAGTGATCTGGTCCAGTAGTTCTCAAGTAGCGGTTAATCACCCAATTTGGGGCAATGCAGCTTTGGGCTCCATTCCATTGAGAAGGTAAATGAGAAACTAATCCCGTTTTCACCAAAACATGTGAATGTCATTAAGTTAGTGACCGGATGAGCTGAAATGAAGCTGTAATTTGGAGAGATAGAAAATGTATCATACGGCACTACCACATACCTACCTATCCCTACCTAGTGCCTAAGCTACACATATCACAATGTGACACGTCTCATGTCCAGATGCGCAAAGGTACATACATACTGGAGATGCAAGATTCTGGTCCCATCGTCCAGGGGCGCAGCCAGGGGGGGGGGGGCAATTGCCCTCCTCCCTTACGGGTCACAGGGGGCCTCACCGAGATTGACCCAGATACCATTTGCATTACCTAAATGGCTTTCAAAGTCACAGAGGAGCCCTCAAACCAGGCAAGGGTCACTCTGGTGCATGTCAAGCGCCTTCAGAGACACTGAAGGGCTTTCGAAGCCGGCCCAGGGGGCCTCTTGGCATGGCCAGGGGCCCATTGAGCCCACCGAGGGATCCAAAAACCTGTCCAGGGGCCTCTCGAGCATGTCCAGGGGAACATTGAGCCCACTTAAGGGCGCAAAAACATACCCAGGGACCTTTCGAGCATGCCCTGGGGCCATTGAGGGTCCCAAAACCTGCCCAGTGGCCTCTCGAGCATGTCCAGGGGTCCATTGAGTATGTTCAGGGCCTCTCCAGCCTGGTCAGGGGCCCATTATAGTCTGTTTTGGGGCCTCTCGAACCTGCACAGGGGCCCATTATAGTTTTCCCAGAGGCCAATCGAGTCTGTTCAGGGACCTCTCGAACCTGCCCAGGGGCCATTAGAGCCTGCCCAGAGGCCTCTCGAGCTTGCCCAGGGGCCCATTGAGTCTGTCCAGGGGCCTCTCGAACCTGCCCAGGGGCCTCTTGAGCTTGCCCAGGGGCCCATTGAGTCTGTTCAAGGGCCTCTTGAACCTGCCTAGGGGCCATTAGTCTGTTCAGGTTTCCTCTCGAGCTTTCCCAATGGTCCATTGATCCTGTTCAGGGGCCTCTCGAACCTGCCCAGGGGCTATTAGAGTCTGTTCAGGGGCCTCTCGGCTTGCCAAGGGGACATTGAGTCTGTTCAGGGGCCTCTTGAACTTATCCAGAGGGCCATTGAGTCTGTGAACGGGGCACTCGAGCCTGCCCAGGGGTTGCTAGCCGTCGCCTGGAGCGCCTGCTATAGCTGGAGCGCTTGCTAGCCGTGGTCGGCGCGGTCATAATGAGCGGTAATGTGCTCTGACCCACATGGTGCAATGTTTTCTTGGGTTTAAAATTTTGATTTGATAAGTCTGATTCGTTTTTTTTATTCGGGTGATAGTACAAACAATTAAAAAACAAAATCCTCTCGGGAGAGTGTGCTGCAATATTTGTCAGCCAGGGGCGTCGCCGACGGGAGGGTCGGGGGAGGTCTGGGCAAACTCTCCCCACAGACACAGACACAGCCACAGACACACAGACACACAGACACACAGACACACAGACACACAGACACACAGACACACACAGACACACACAGACACACACAGACACACACAGACACACACAGACACACACAGACACACACAGACACACACAGACACACACAGACACACACAGACACACACAGACACACAGACACACACAGACACACACAGACACACACAGACACACACAGACACACACAGATACACACACAGACACACACAGACACACACAGACACACACAGACACACACAGACACACACAGACACACACAGACACACACAGACACACACAGACACACACAGACACACACAGACACACACAGACACACACAGACACACACAGACACACACAGACACACACAGACACACACAGACACACACAGACACACACAGACACACACAGACACACACAGACACACACAGACACACACAGACATACACAGACACACACAGACACACACAGACACACACAGACACACACAGACACACACAGACACACACAGACACACACAGACACACACAGACACACACAGACACACACAGACACACACAGACACACACAGACACACACAGACACACACAGACACACACACAGACACACACAGACACACACAGACACACACAGACACACACACAGACACACACACAGACACACACACAGACACACACACAGACACACACACAGACACACACACAGACACACACACAGACACACACACAGACACACACAGACACACACACAGACACACACAGACACACACAGACACACACAGACACACACAGACACACACACAGACACACACACAGACACACACACAGACACACACACAGACACACACACAGACACACACACACAGACACACACACACAGACACACACACACAGACACACACACAGAGACACACACCCACAGACACACACACACAGACACACACACACACAGACACACACACACAGACACACACACACAGACACACACACAGACACACACACACACAGACACACACACACACAGACACACACACACACACAGACACACACACACACAGACACACACACACAGACACACACACAGAGACACACACACACACACACAGACACAGACACACAGACACACACACACACAGACACACACACACAGACACACACACAACACACACACAGACACACACACACAGACACACACACACAGACACACACACACAGACACACACACACACACACACACACACACACACACACACACACACACACACAGACACACACACACACAGACACACACACACACAGACACACACACACAGACACACACACAAAGACACACACACACAGACACACACACACACAGACACACACACACACAGACACACACACACAGACACACACACACAGACACACACACACAGACACACACACAGACACACACACACACAGACACACACACACAGACACACACACACAGACACACACACAGACACACACACACACAGACACACACACACAGACACAC
>JAXIVJ010010374.1:40000-47427 GCA_036785665.1 Chirona hameri
CACAGACACACACACAGACACACACACAGACACACACACGGAGGATGCCGTGGTCGACGCTGTGGAATGGATGACGCGCCGGATCGACGCGGGACATGTCGTCGCCGTCACCTCCGTCGACCTAGTAGAGCCTTTGACAGCGTTGACCACGGTGTCCTCCTGACCAAGCTACAGTGGTACGGCATCGATCCCCGATGGTTCCGGAGTTACCTCGATGGTCGGCTGCAGGTGGTGAGAGGCGGATCACTATCCGTTCCTTTATCCACGGCGTCCCTCAGGGGTCCCTCGTGGGCCCACTCCTTTTCAGCATCTTCACGAACGATCTTGCATCGTACCTTCCTCACGGGCGTCTGTTGTCATACGCAGACGACACCCAGCTCCTCGACTCTGCCCTCCCAGCACACCTATCCCTACTAAAATCCGCCAGGAGGATACCATCATTGCGGTCCAATCCTACTTCACTGCCAACTCCTTAAAGATGAACCCCCACCAAGACCACGCTCCTCCTTGTCCCTTGTCGGTACTCCTCAAGCCCTTAAAAAGACTCCATCCTTTCAGCTCAACATCTCAAACCACACACTCAATCCCTTGCCGTCCGTGAAGATGCTGGGGGTCACCATGGACCGTAACTTGTCCTGGGAGGAGCACATTTCCAATTTAGTCAAAAAGTGCAACTCCATCCTGTTCTGTCTGTATAAAATTCGTCACCACCTCACACCCGAGACCCGCCAACTCCTAATCCAGACACACGTGTTCCCCCACATACTGTACTGCCTCTCCGTCTGGGGCGGGGCCGCTGACTGCCACCTCAGCCGGGTACAAAAGGTGATAAATTTCGCGGCAAGGATCGTCTCGGGTGCGCGGGGTCGTGATCATATCTCACCGATCGTGGAGTCGCTAGGCTGGCGGGGTATACGCGACCTCGTTGGGCGCCGCGACTGTATCGGCGTCTACAGAGCCTTAAACGATCCCCGCGCCCCGGCAGCGGTCCGATCGCTATTCGTCCCTCGCACCGCTGTGAGTGAGCGCCTCACGCGGGCCGCGGTGGCTGGTGCTCTAGAACTGCCCGCTTTCCGGCTATCCATGTCGCGCAGGGCTTTTTCCTATAGGGCGGCCTCGTCTTGGAACCACCTGACGCCGGCCGTTATGGCCTCCCGGAGCCTCGCCGTGCTAAAATCCCAACTCGAAAATTGTGACGACGGTGCGTGAAATCTTGAATTCGTTCGTTTTATTAACATAGTTACCACGATTTCTTGTGTGTGTGCGATGCGTGTTTTAAATTGTCTGTCGTGTTTTTCGTTTGTATCGCCCAACTTGTATCCTTTTCACTCGAATCGAACATTAAGCCATTTATATGGAATGATTCGCAAATACATGAACAATACACAGACACACACACAGACACACACACAGACACACACACAGACACACACACACAGACACACACACAGACACACACACACACAGACACACACACACAGACACACACACAGACACACACACAGACACACACACAGACACACACACAGACACACACACAGACACACACACAGACACACACACAGACACACACACAGACACACACACAGACACACACACAGACACACACACAGACACACACACAGACACACACACAGACACACACACATACACACACACAGACACACACACAGACACACACACAGACACACACACAGACACACACACAGACACACACACAGACACACACACAGACACACACACAGACACACACACAGACACACACAGACACGCACGCACGCACGCACGCACGCACGCACGCACGCACGCACGCACGCACGCACGCACGCACGCACGCACGCACGCACGCACGCACGCACGCACGCACGCACGCACGCACACACGCACGCACGCACGCACGCACGCACGCACGCACGCACGCACGCACGCACGCACGCACGCACGCACGCACGCACGCACGCACGCACGCACGCACGCACGCACGCACGCACGCACGCACGCACGCACGCACGCACGCACGCACGCACGCACGCACGCACGCACGCACGCACGCACGCACGCACGCACGCACGCACGCACGCACGCACACACACACACACACACACACACACACACACACACACACACACACACACACACACACACACACACACACACACACACACACACACACACACACACACACACACACACACACACACACACACACACACACACACACACACACACACACACACACACACACACACACACACACACACACACACACACACACACACACACACACACACACACACACACACACACACACACACACACACACACACACACACACACACACACACACACACACACACACACACACACACACACACACACACACACACACACACACACACACACACACACACACACACACACACACACACACACACACACACACACACACACACACACACACACACACACACACACACACACACACACACACACACACACACACACACACACACACACACACACACACACACACACACACACACACACACACACACACACACACACACACACACACACGCACGCACGCACGCACGCACGCACGCACGCACGCACGCACGCACGCACGCACGCACACACACACACACACACACACACACACACACACACACACACACACACACACACACACACACACACACACACACACACACACACACACACACACACACACACACACACACACACACACACACACACACACACACACACACACACACACACACACACACACACACACACACACACACACACACACACACACACACACACACACACACACACACACACATTTTTGCGGGGAAAATTAACAATTTATCGTAAAAATTGCCTTTGCAATGCAGTCAAAATCCAGTTATCTAGTGTCAAAAACTGGAAAATTTCGCGCCGCTTCGCGACATGACATAGTTTCGCAATTGCTTATACAAATTTGGAAAATGGAAAAAAATAATTTCATTAAGTGTCTGGCAGAGGCTCTCCTTGGCGGTAATTGGTGGCCCCAAGGCCCATTCCCTTCATACAATATTCACTTTTAAGTCTCAAGCAGGCTACATGTTTAGCTAGTTTGCCGAGTTCCGAAAAAGGCGACGCGAACGCAAAGCGCAAAGTTATTGATTCGACACTGATTGAATCGATTGGAATCGTTCAATCAAAATTCCTTGACTAAAACAATAATTGATTCACCACCAGATATTTTGATTCATGAATCGTGATTGAATCAAAACCCGCATCAAATCAAGGCTGATTGAATCAAAAGATTTAATGATTCTTAACGATTCAAGTACACTGGTAAATTGTGCAAATACATGCAGTCCCAGTGGCTACATTCATTTATACTGAAATAGTGTTGCTGTAACAGTGTTTTAATGATCATATAGATGTATGTTTCCATTGGTATTGATTTTACATAAATGCACCACATATTTTAAATGTTGAATCAAACGTGAATCGGTTGAAATATTTGTTTTGATTCTTTTAATCGGAAAGAATCAATTCTTAAAATTCTTGACGTGAATCGAACGGTGATTGAATCATTCAGATTCCAAAATGAATCATGATTGAATCGTTCCAAAAAAAGCTGAGTCAATAACCAGTCTGACGCAAAGACGAGGATATCGGCACCCGGAAGCTGCTCCAGCGGTGCACAGATTGCTAGACCGAAGAGGTAATAGTGGAAATAGGCCAGGACCATCTCCCCAAGCCATCTCACCTCACGGTCTGGTTCCAATATTAACATTTCGTTTTCCAGGACCTAAAATTAACATTTTCACACCGCTTGCCGGCGTCACATCGGTAGTCATCGTCATAACGAAGTCATCGTGATCGGTTCGTCGTAACGCTGAATTGAATGAATAACATTTTTAGCTTATTATCCTCTGCAAGGCCCACCTCCTATATTTCTCGGTTTTATCAAAACCGTAAAAATTACCAAGTACGCTTACCAAGTACATACCTACCTACTATAACATGAAAATCCACATACAAATGCTGCAAAGGCTTAATACACGTATCAAAATTGGGGTAAATTTGTTTCCCCATTTCAGCCGCCCCCACACTCAAAAGCCGACCCCCACTTGTTGTCAGCTAAGATAGGTTTTCTCTCCTGTACGTAACAATACAAATTAGTAATGCGCTCAGTACAATGCCTACTGAGGGTCCTGGTCCAATCCATCTCATCAAAAGTAAACGAAGAAAAATTGTTAAAAAGGGGGGCCTCACAAAATAAAGTGGCCGAAATCCGTAGAGTTTTTCATATCCAGGGGTATTTTTTGGGGGTGTGGGGCCTCTCCCAGGGGCTTGCCCCCCCCCCCCCCTCTTCTGAAGGTCTGGCTGCGCCCCTGCCATCGTCCCAGCGCTGGGACCAGAACTGGTCACGGCCGTGACTAAAGTTGTGACTTGCCAGCTCATTCCGTGGCCGTGACTAGGCTGTGACCAAAGATTTAGGAGTTTCTGCACCTCTAATACATACCCTTCGTCGCACGGAATGTCTAAAATGCAACACGACTTCGAAAACCGTCAGACCAGAGCTGTCCCGAGAAGCTCGGAAACTTTCCATTCAGCATTTTCATGTTTTACTAGCATAACAATCATTGACATAGTTGTGACACGCGTACCGAGGGCCCGAGGCTGAGCCAGTTCCGTCAACCGATCCAGCCGGGCAGCGAAAGTCCCCTTCAGTCCCCTTCAGTTCCTTTCAGTTCCCTTCAGTTCCCTTTAGTTCCCTTCAGTTCCCTTCAGTTCCCTTCAGTTCCCTTCAGTTCCCTTCAGTTCCCTTCAGTTCCCTTCAGTTCCCTTCAGTTCCCTTCAGCGGGCGTGCTCCACAGACACCCGCAGACAGCGCTCACCGACAAAAAACTCTGAGGAGAAGTCTCCGTAGAAGTCCTGGTAGCGGTTGGCGGCGTCGACGGGGGCGGGGGTGGCGCCCTCGCCGGCAAACGAGAGCTGGTCAGACGCGGCAATGGGCGTCTTCTCGGCGTCGGCTCCGCGCCTCAGGATCTCGTTCCAGCGGCCTCCGGTCATGTCACAGTACACCTGCATGGGCACGGGGGTCAACGATAGCGGAAAATGACGATTTAATAATATCATTGTCATGTATCGTGAGAAGTATCTCCAAGTGTTCAATGTTATTCGTACATACAGGGGCGTCGACACGCGAAAAAAAATGTGCGACTTTTTGCTCGGGGGGCGGCACCTAGCATGGGGGCGTCACTTGGCAAGGGGCGGCACCTGGCAAGGGGTGCACACACGTTCAAATTTGTATCTTTCCAGGTTTTTGTCAAGCGAAATTTCGATACCCTACCTGACCGTAAACAGCCGATCGTATCTTATCTTTTCTTCGTTAAAGGGAAATAATGACCCTTTCCCACAAAAATGGAGTTAGCACTTGAAATCGCCAGACGAGACCAAAATATATTGTAAATTCATCACATTTTGCATGAAAACTTTCCTACCGAAAGATATTTCAAGTTATAGTAGATAAGCGTTCCACACTTTTAACGACCGGTACTTGCAAGTACTTTTGGTCCTCATAAAACTGCGGGCTTTTCCCGTCTTGCTTTTTTACGCAATGGAGTGGAAAATATATTGTGCGTTCTGCTGGTTGTGATTATATGCCCGGCGATCCTCTAAAACTAACAGCGATTGGAAAAAGTGGCAATAAAATCGGAAGCTCATCGATGCACATCAACGGCCTCATAGTTAGTGGTTGCGACCCTCAATTTGTGAAAATCGCTTCCTTTGTTTTCAACATTAGGAGTTGTGTATAATTTGTCTGTGGCTGTATATAACACTATGCTTTATATTATCATGAAAAATAATATTTTCCCCCAAAAAAACTAACAAACAATAACACAAAACTGGCAATTAAATCGCAAGCTCATCGATGCACATCGACGGCGACCTATTTAGCGTCGGCGATTTGTTTACAAAGTCATTGTCATGCTTCTCGGCGCACTTAACCATTTGTGGCGAGTTGTTCCTGATTATAGGACGCGTGTATACCACACGTACCGCGCATTATACAATTACGACACGAGTGGTGGGTAAACCACACACACCGCTCGTAGTGTGGTTTACACGATATGGCGATTATGTGCAAATCACACACCGGGCGGTAGCGTGGTTTACACAGTAGCATCGATGGGGGGTATATCTCACCATGGAGATATTTACCGAAACAGAGTGGATCTCACATGCGTGTGGTATACACATGCGGTGTATACCTCACTTTGGTGAGGTTTACCGGACAGCGGTATCTGTTGTGTAAAAATCGCAATTTGGCGTGATTTTTACCGGGAATCTGCAGGCTAGTGTGGATCTCACATGTGCGTGGTATACACATGCGGTGTATACTTCACTTTTGTGAGGTTTACCGTACAGCGTTATCTGTTGTGTAAAAATCGCAATGGCGTGATTTTTACTGGGAAGCTGCGGCTTCACAATGGTGTGATATACCCAGGCACGTAGCCAGGATTTCGCACGGGGAAGGGGCAGCGCCTCGAAACGGCCCCTTCTCGAGCGGTGAAAGGGCCCTTCCCGAGCGTTGAAACGGCCCTTCCCGAGCATTGAAAGGGCCCTTCCCGAGCGTTGAAAGGGCCCCTTCCCGAGCGTTGAAAGGGCCCCTTCCCTAGCATTGAAAGGGTCCCTTCCCGAGCGTTAAAAAGGCCCCTTCCCGAGCGTTCAAGGGCCCCTTCCCGAGCGTTAAAGGGCCCCTTCCTGAGCGTTGAATGGCACCTTCCCGAGCGTTGAAAGGGCCCATTTGGCATGTTCAGGGGCCCTTCGGACTCACCCAGGGGCCCTTTTGGTTTGGTTAGGGACCCCTCTGACCTACATTTTTTTAGTCTTAGTCAATTGAGAAGAAAAAAAAAACACTTTAGTTAACAAGAGTCGATTTTATTCAATAAAAAACAGCACTTGAGTCAAGTCGATTCATTTTTGTTTTAAACCACTTGAGCCAAGAGTCGAGTCAGTTATTCGGCTGTTGAGTCACAATTAGTCGACAAAAAAATAGTCGTTAGAAGTCTGCCCAGGGGCCCTCCAGCCTTCTAAGGAGCCATTCCGATTGACTGACATTGGGCAGACGTCGGACTGAGCTGAACCCGCCATACACGTGGTGTGCGATGTCGGAGCAGGGTGGGATGGGGCCTGAGGGTGGAGCGTCGGAGCGCCACCGTCCAGCTTTCGACCAGTACCCTCCCAATCCGTTCGACCAGTACCCTCCCGTTTCCCAGGCTTCTCCTGACATTCATCAAACAAATTTATCCGAACTCATCTGTATTCATATCTAACTAATCCAAGGTCTCACATGCACCGGTCGCGCGCTTGGCCGGCCCGATTGACCCGCCTAGTCACGTGACCACCTGCGGCTGGTG